>OZ024784.1:9997308-10177814 GCA_964017065.1 Haliclona indistincta
GTTGTACGCGGATTATTAGGAAAAACTCTCTGTCAAGGTCTTGTCCTTCCTTAGATGTGTGCGATAGTGCGAGATTGGTTTCCAGAAACAATTCCACGGTAAGTTATATCGGCTAGAAGACGCCGATCTGTCATCTTTCGTGGTTTCATACCCGTAGTGATTTTCGCGTTCAGTGTTGCATAATAGACTGCAGTCATAGTAGCCTTTACACTAGCGCTTGATTTACTTTGCTAACTACGATAGTTTCAGAGATACAACTCCTTGACAACTAATTAAAAAATTAATTAAAATTGTGCGTGGGCGTGTGCCTGCACCCTTAAGGATGCTGTCATAGAGTTGTAGAATGCTATTGTAAGCTTAGCAGTGTTATCAGAGACGAACAAACACACTGCCGCTACAATCACAGATCGCGAGTAGCAGCTAGCTGCTTACTCGATGCTACCAAGTAGCGCCTCGAAAAATATCTTCTTTCTCAAGCTTCAAACTAAGTGAGCAGCCTTTACTAACCTTTAGCTGACTTGTACAAAGATTGTTGATGGCTAACAAAGGTTACACGAAGTGAAAAAGCTAGCCTACTACTCGTCCATCTTTGTCATTATTTTGTGGGCGGGGTATATTTCGTCACCCGCGGTAATGGAAATGAATAATTAATTAGGCCCTAAAGAGTTAATGTGGCGGTATTGTTATTAATTATAACTACTTAATAACCAGCTTGATCTCCCATATGAGTGGTTATCTCGATTTTCGGGCAACAAATCAACGTGCTTCAAATGCTGTAGCAAACAGCAGGACCCTTGCCTTCAAATGTTCAGATTTGTTCAAATGTTCAGACCGTTCAGATTTTTGGTGGCAGCTGTTTTCCTGGTGTGTGGATCCTGATTTGCTACCTTCGCATACGAGTATTAAAATTTGCTCTGTACGTTTGTGGGCAAGGTGCAGTGTGCATTCCTTGCGATTAGCTTCTAGTATCCAATAGTTACAGCATCGCTATTCACGGCATCGACTTTCTACTGATTGATAGTTGCCATACTGGAGTGCTTTGTGTCACATTCACAATAACATCTGATTGGCTCTGACAGGATTCAGGTACCAAACAAAAATATTGTACAGAGTCACCGGCCATGAATGGATACCAGTCCTGACACATGGCAAACAGAGGAAATGGCAGCTCGAGATGGGATAAAGTAGCCTCGTACCCAGGCTCTCTGGCGGAGATTTAATTATGCGTGGGTGTTGAAATGCGGGGGTGGCGATTGAGAGCCTGGTATCTAGCGTTTTGAATTAATGAGCAGTCAGAGCAGAATCACGTGCAATGACGTTTTAACGCCCCACCGAGATATCGTTATGACGTCTTTGTTTACAACATGGCTGCGCCTTCACTCCATTGATCGAGCGTCTGCGTCTCCCACAAGCCTGACCTTGCCTACCATAAGAGCGCATCAAGTGGGACAATGCCTGCACAAAGCATATGACCAGTGTAGCTCCACGAGGTGCGTTCCAGTTTATCAAGACTAAGGTATTGCCTCGTACGTCCACGTGTTACGCCTGGTAGACTTGTTCTAGCGTGCGAGCAACTCTCTCCAGTTGTCTGCTCTCTTAACAGCCTAAAAACTATCTGGAACACGCCGCAAATTTACATAGCCAACAGCATAGCCATAGTGCACGATCAGAAACAGTCAATCCGTAAACGTGACGCAAAGTAACACAATAGTGAACTAAAATATACGGATTCATGGAATTCCATGAATCGTCTGCGCATGTGCGAATCAGTGGATACCAGGCTCTCAATCGCCACCCCCGCATTTCAACACCCACGCATAATTAAAATCTCCGCCAGAGAGCCTGGGTACGAGGCTAGGGATAAAGATAATTTGTAACAAGAAAGGCGAGGTTCTTTGGCTTTAATTTTGTGCCAATACATTTAGTATGTTGCTAAGAAGTGTACTGTGTTCGCTACAGATAGTAAACTTGTCTCTTTGTTTTGTGAGCCTTAAACCTGCAGTATGCACTATATAGCCGTAAAATCTTCCTATGGACGAATAGTACAAGGTAGTGGTATCAGTGTTCTTTACTTAGTGCCAGTAGTAGTAGGAGCGTATACGGTCAAGTAGCGTCCAACTCCATTTATGCCAAAACTAAAGTCTGCGGCGATCGTGGCTCTGGCTTAACGTTCACTTGTTTTAGCTAAAGGCGAACAGAAAGAAGCGTGGATGAATGTAGAGATAGGAAATAGCGAGCCACAACAAACCAAGAAATCCCAGTAGTAATACCATTGCTGTATTCATTTCCTGCAGAAATTTCTAAACTAGTAATGAGGAGCAAACCTTCTCAGAGACAAGAACAGAAAGTCTACGTATCGTTTGAGGATTCTAAGAAGTATAATCTCATTGGACGCCTGCTTGGGCCTAAAGGACTCACTCTCAAGCGTATACAAGGTGAAACACAAACTAAGATGAGTATTCTTGGGCGTGGATCTATCAGGGATCGTGCTAAAGAGGAAGAACTGCGTAACTCTGGTGACCCTACATACGCTCATCTATCTGACAGCCTTCATGTGTTGGTGGAATCTATTCCTCCTGGTGCAGTACAAAAACTAGCTGCTGGTGTGGCTGAAGTGAGGAAAATGCTCATTCCTCCGGTGAGTGAAGTGGTCATAAACGAAAGGAATGTAATTTTACATGTACATTGACTTCAGGGGTACGTTTCTGCACCATTTGTGGTCATTGAAAATTTTACCAAACTTTGACTAATATTACTCCGATTTACTCACTACAGTAGCAAAGTATTCTAGTATGCCAAACAGCATACTGTATAGCTAGAAATTTTGGTGGACAAAATTTTGGCAAATGTCCCAGATTATGCATTTGGCGACTAATATTTTGGCGCCCAATGCCTGGCTCACTTATTGCTGTAATAGAAAAACAGACTTTTTGGCCAATCAAATCATTGTCTAGCATACTTGTGTGTTGTCAGGAGCTCATCATTCCAAGGAGCGGAACAACAGAAAATAAATGGGTTGCTATTGCGCATGAAATTTTATAGGCCTATAATACAGTGTAGTTTACGTGTGGCCATACAGCTCGTACGAAACTGCCTAATAAGGAATTTTCTCCTAGGAACCTGGCCAGCCTGATTTTGCAAGTAAATATGACTCTGACATGATGCCCATGGGCGGTCCAATGGGCCCCCCATCTTCCTTCTCTCACTTTGGTGAAGGAAGAGGAAGAGGAGGTGGCCCCTCTAGCAGAGGCGGACGAGGAAGAGGAGGAGGACCACCAGGACTAATGAGAGGAAGAGGTGGCCGAGGAGGAAGGGGACGAGGTGGCCCTCCAAGAGGTGGACAGGGTGGTTCTCCTAATGGTGGACGAGGAGGCATGAGGGGTGGACCACCACGAGGAAGGTAAATTGATGTCAGCATGCAGCAGATTACATTGTAATATAGACAAAACTGCATAGCTTACTCAAACTATAAAGTGGGGCAAGCAAATTAAAATTAAGGTATTGGTACAATTATTTCAGTCAACAAACAAGGCACCAACTTGATTATTCATTCGTGAGATAGCCCGAAATTTTGATGTGATAACTATTCAATATTTGCAGGTACTATTTGAGGAAATACGTTAAGCTTGCTGGTTATAATCACTGTACCTCTCACACTAACTATTTACCAACACATGTCATGTCAGGAGCACATCGAGACTTCGTCAAGGGAGCATGCAACTCTGTACTATGCCTGCATTTTATCGAAATTCACAAATGGTGGTTAAATCTAAAAATAGTTGCTTTTCATTATGGATGTATCATGATGGGATAACTAGATTTTCAAGAAAGCGGATAACAGCTGAGTGCGTATGAGCAAAGATATCTATAGTGCTAGACAGCGATGCGACGCCAACGCCCAAGCATAAGGAACCAGAATAGTGTTTATACGCTGTAGAGTTCATCAAGTAAGCCCAAGGGCCCATGGAATTGTGGCGCAGAAACTTATGTCTAACACACAGACTAGCAGTAACTTAATATATTCTAATGTTCAGTGTGTTGGTTTGCTGTCTTGTTACTGTAACTTCTTGATCGATGCCTTCCCAGCATACCGATAGGTGTGGGCAATGCTACGTGGTGTGATGTAGTATTACGCAGAAGTACCGGTCTTTCCTTATTTTGAATTGAAATTACTTGCGTGCTCCCTTGATGAAGTCACAATGTGCTCCTGGTCATGTACAATATAGAACTTCAGATAGTTCAGTATATTGATCAGTCTTCCTACGATGAACAACAGTTAAATTTGTTGCCATCTCCAGATTTGATTCACCAATGCCTAGAGGGCCACCACCACCACGTGGACCACCACATGACTCAATGGACTACAAGCATGGCTTCCGTGACGGACACAAGTAAAATCTTTCTTTGTCATTGTTAAAATAATCATGTTGGTTATTCTTTAGTGAAGGTTTTCCAGAGCGACGTGATGACTATGGTCCTCCTTCATCTGGTGGGGATCCTTTCTACAGTAGCTTTTCTGACAATCCTGAAAGTAAGTAGTTTTCTCAGCTGGTAAATTTGTTGCATAATAAATTCACTCATAAGGCTGTTGATGGTGCTATTAGCTTTCTGATAGTGGCTAAATGTCCTCTCCCAACTGGTGTACTACCAGTAGTGGGTGTGGCTTAGCACTTTCGTTATTGCCTGATAATAATACTGTGCTCATAGTCCCTCTTTGTAACCATAGCAACACATAGAGGGCTCCAAGCATTAAAACATGTTTATGTTTGAATGCTTACATGTTTATTGCTTCAATTTTATGTTTAAAATACATTTTGTGAATTTTAGACAATGATTCAGGAGAATGGATGGGTGGTCGTCACAACAGGAGGGATTACAGACCTCATCCTTATTACTAAGTGAGTATGATAAGCAAGCTGCCTTGTTAGTATGTATAAAAGCCAATGATTCTGTTGGACCAGCACACCTTTAGAGTAATGAAATGACCATGCGAAGAGCCTCAATAGCACTGAGACAATAGCGCTACTTGTCTTGTCTGGCTTATTGTATCAAATTTTGTTTCATTGTCGCATGTGATTATTAGTAGTGGTTTCAGTGCACTTACAAATTACGAAAATCTTGTGAAATATTAACCTCATGTTACCCTTTTAATCCATCAAAATAGCTATGATCTGAGAGAACAAACACGTCACTAAATATTCTCAAGTGTTGGAAGACAGTCAAATAGTCATGCTATTTCTCCAATCTCTCAATCAATCATAAAACACAATATTGTTATGAACATGGTAGACTTTCGCTTACGTACCTCTCATGCCTCACATTCAAAATAACAATAGTTATGTACATTAATTTTTGCTCTTGCGTTTTTGTGCTGGTTTGTGTTAGCCCACCAGCAGTGTTAAAAAAATATATAATAAACAGATCAATAAATATAGTGTACATGGTTACTGCATGCAGATAATGATGGCAGTCTCATTGTAAGAGGATACATCAAGAAGAGACTGACTGACTCATAGTATGCAGCATCATATCTAATCTACACAGTGCATATGCATGGATCATAGGAGATATTTCTGGACACTTTAAAATGAGTAACGTAATAAAATTGATAGCTTGCTAGTTTTCTTCTAACTCTTTTCCAGTCGAGCTACCTTCTCTTATTTCATCCTTTCATGCTATTTCCAGCAAAACAAAATATGAGGATTTATGCATGGAGACAGATTGTTGTCTGGTCGCTACAATATTATCTAGTAGACTTTGCATAATAGTTAGGCTGTAGATGAATGAGCAAGATGGCTGAACACCAGTGGTATAGACAAGATATTTTCAATTACCTGGGCACAAAATTGGTGAGCGAAGCGTCCCAGGAACTTTTGCGCATGTATTAATTAATATTCATGAGGAATGTGTTTCCAGGCGTCATGGCGATACAACTCGAGGAACATTAACCATGGGATGGCATGGTAGACTACGTTAAGTGAGAGGCTGAGAACTATTATAATAGCAAGCCCCGCCCACCAACTGGATTTTTAGCAGGTCACAGAGAAAATTACCAGTGCTCAGGCCCTGATGGGTCCCAGTGTAGCTACGCCACTGGCTGACTGCCTACTTGGTTAAATTTCTTAAGTGTCAATAGTCTTCATTAAACAAGAAAAGTGGAACTGAAAAAATAGTACAACTGCAGTAAGGTTAGAAATAATAAAAAATCAATGCTAATTCTAACACTAGTACTTACATAATATAAGAAAAATAAATAACTTGCTACTAATTCACAGAGTGTTGAGATTTTGTTGCTTTAAAAGTCTGTAGTGTCCATTAATTCATCCATAGTGGAGTCAATGTCCACTAGATACTGCTCTAGGCCGCCAGTAGCGATCTGTTTCTTGCGTACATGACGATCATGGTTCCTTGCATGTGCTGAGTTGTCTCCTTTTTGTCTATGCAGGTTACCAGACGCAGCACTGGATGGTGAAACATCAACTAGTAGAGATTGCGAAGCTGGTAAGAGTGGAGGCGGGGGTGGTGCCTGTGGAGGTGGAGGAGGAGGGGGCGGAGGTGGTGCCTGTGAGGGTGGAGGAGGGGGTGGTGCCTGTGAGAGTGGAGGTTGGGATGGTGCCTGTAAGGGTGGAGGAGGAGGTGGTGCTGGTATAGAGGATGGAGGGGATGATGTCTGTGAGGGTGGTGGTAAGGACGGCTGAGAGGTTGATGATGCCTTATAAGGAGGTGAATGTGCTTCTGATTCTTCATTTTGTCTTGCAAGATTGTGTTGTGACAAAAACTCCTTGAATACCACCATGTCAGTTTCAGGAATGAACGAGTGCATGTCTGTACAGAAAGGAAGGAAGGTATGTTGATACATGTTTAGGTTTGATAAACACACACACACACACACTATTGTAAAATGAACTTTACCAGGTAATAAGAATTTTCTTTTTTCTCCGTACAGTTGGATCAGATGTTCGCAAAATTCTCTGACTGATACTCCCTCACGGTAACTCTTGAGGTGGAGTGCAAACTGCTGAAGCTCTTCATAGTTCAGTAACTGATGCAACTACATGACCGATAATAAACAGTAATCCGAGAGTTAAAACTTCATTTTTGGTCAAATTATTACTATTCAGTTACAATGTAGCTTACTCTCTCCATGTATTGAACCACAAGAGTGTCTGCACTGTCATTGTTGTCTTTCTGTGGTGGACGGGATTTCTTTGGAATTCGCGGAGAGCTAGGCAGTTGGGCTGGCGTGGGGCTGTTAGACAGTAAAATTATGTGGAAGCTAGTTGATTTGTGATCACCTTGATGCTGCTTTGATCAATGGAGGAGGTGTTTCATTGTGTTGTACTGTGCTTTGCAGTGTACTACTGGATTGATCCCTTGTCCTCACTGGAGTGCTGTGGTACTGGCTTGGTGGGTCTTCCAGTCCTATACTACGACTCAGCTGAGCCATTGTAGCTTCTGTGTAGACCATTTCAAACACTTGGTTAAGAATACTGCATATTTCTTCTGCTTCAGCCTAGTGAGCACAAATGATGGTCGGCTTATCTCAGCTAGTGTCAACTCTTACCTGTTTTAAACAGCTGAAAACGTACACAGAGCACACTTGTTCGTTGTATTTACCTGCCTTCATGAACAATAGATGGTCATCATCATCTCTCACATAGCTAATAGAGGCTATCTCGTGAATTGGTAATCGGACAAGTACCTGCAACATGCTAAATTAATGTATGTAAAAGTCTCGGTTAGTCTCACAGTGTCCTGTTCCATCACTTTGAAATGGTAAGCTGACATGCTGAGGGTAGCTTTGATTTGTTGAGCCCCATATCCATGTGCCAGTTGACCAGTGTTCTGTTGTGACAGTTCATGTAGAGAGACAACATTGCGTAGTAATTCTCTTACTCTCTTTTCGTCCAGCATTTGTAGCAGCTCATAGCGTGATCCGAGCATTTGGTTCATTGGCACACCTTCCATTGCGCCAAGAAACTGAGTTTAAAAAAAAACGGTGAACACTGCACCACTGAAATGAAAGTAGAAGTTGTCACTCACATAGGATGTCTTTTCTATAAATCCTTCCAGTAGATAGTCCGTATTGTCCAAGAATGGCTGATGAACCGAGGATGGGTGGTGTAATTGACCGATCATGTCTTACAAGCTGCTGGTAAACAAGATTCTCGTTCAGCTTCTCCAACACGAGCCCCACCCATGCACGAGCTACGCCCACAGTCTGTTAATAGCAGGGGCAGCCACTAAACCATCACAGTATAGCAATGATTCGACCAACTTCTAGCCTCTGGAAAATACCTCCTTGTAATGTGTCTTCATTCATGTTGCGACCGCTGACGGGTGTGTGTACTACAGTCAGGAATTGGTCTGTTCCTAATAGAGTCAACAGTTTTCCCTCTGCCACCCAGCCAACACCACGTCATCTCTCTCGTTTACTACACTCCACCAGTTGCTGCTTGTCAGCCACATCACAGATTGGGAAGATTCTTTCCACGGAGCAGGCAAGACTCATCGTATCGGAACTAGGAGTAAAGGAGAGAGAGCGACTACAGAGTGCGCTACATGAGCTCACGAATAATGATCATGATACAAAAACAGATGGTGTGTTACTATAATACTCTCTTTATTTCCCCATCCCTACACTCCTCTCATCCCTACACTCCTCTCATCCCTACACTCCTCTCATCCCTACACTCCTCTCATTCCTACACTCCTCTCATCCCTACACTCCTCTCATTCCTACACTCCTCTCATCCCTACACTCCTCTCATCCCTACACTCCTCTCATCCCTACACTCCTCTCATCCCTACACTCCTCTCATCCCTACACTCCTCTCATCCCTACACTCCTCTCATCCCTACACTCCTCTCATCCCTACCTTCCTTCATTTTAGGTCCTCCCAGCAAGAAACAGCTACAGTTAGGTAATTGAAATTTGACATTAACAACATGTCGACAGCGGAAACCTATTGGAATGTTTGAAGTGATGTACCATGTGAACACACACTACACATGTTTCCTGAGAGCTACACAAGATATGCACAAGCTATGGTTGCTTAAATGCATTCTTGTGTATCAGTCAACGCACTGTAATGAACACACTTTCCTGCTCATGCCACCATGATCTTGAAACTGAATGTACATTAAAGGGACTATGTATTCTTGATTCATAACAAATCACTGTACTCTTCTCACAGTGTGCATGGAAGCTGCTTTGCCGTTCATTGGATTTGGTTTCCTGGACAATGCCATCATGATTGTTGCAGTAAGTTCATACCTAGGCTAAAATTGTAAATTGTAGGCTAAAATAATTGAGCACAAATTACATTGTGTAACTATTGGCACTGTGCTGGTAAACTACTGTTATGTGATTATGAACACACTAGCTAGCTTGCAATGAATGTGCATTAGTGTCAAAATAATGTAGGGAGAATGGATCGATATGACAATTGGTGCTGCTCTGGGAATAACCACAATGGCAGCAGCTGCTCTTGGAAACTTAATATCGGATCTCTCTGGATTAGGGTAAGTGGGAGACAGTAAAGAGACTTTTTTATCTCTTTTTTTTCAGTTTAGCAGACTCTGTTGAAGCATTATGCCGATCACTTGGTATGCCAAACCCCAAGCTAACATTATCACAGACCAAGACAAGTGGTGTGAGATGGATGCAGCGAATAGTATGTAAATCGAGAATGCCCTGATCGACTCATAAGGATTTTGTTAATTCTATTATAGGGTCGGTGTGTCGGTGTGACCATTGGTTGTATAGTGGGTATGCTGCCTCTCCTCTGGTTCAACAATGATCCACCATCTGTGGACAAAGACAGTGATAAAGAAAGTGGTTGATCACGATCAAGTTCAGTTGTCTTGTTTGGAAATCTTTTTAAATGCTCAGACTTTTACATGTATCACAAATAAATTCTATCAATTATTAATTTAATCACAGTGGATGTATATTAGTGCAGTCCAATGGCTCCCATTCCCTCCTCCCATCTCAGTTTAGTCAGCACTGAGTCAAAAGCCTCTTTAAGCATTGCACACACCTCATTCGCTTGTGTCTATAATAGAGAATGGGATCAGTAAATCACTGAGAGCAGTGATGGTGTACCTCTGAGTCACACTGGTAAAGAAACAGGTCAAACTTGTTGTGGTGACCTTTGGTGACCCTGACTGCAAGCATCGGAAGACCAGAGGAGTCATCATAGTGCACCACACTGACAATATTGTGAAGAGCATGGCGAGAAAATACCCTCTGAGTGGAAAAGTACTGATTATACTTGTTATTATAATAAATAACTTACCTGTTTTTTCATGTCAACTATTTTTATTCCATATTTGGAAAGCATCATAATTCTACTGCAGTCACCAAATGCAGTCCACGGTATCCGTCCTTGACGCTGAAAGATATGAAGGTATAGGGTACAATTGACTACTGAACATTGCACTGACCTGTGCAGTTTCAACAACTTTGACTAAATCTACAGCATCTTCTGATGGCAGCCAATCAGTAGATACGGAGTGTAGCTCACCAACACACTTTACATTGTAGACTTGTGATTGGGTGTAGCTGAATAGCCCTCTGGAGTCAGCTGGAGTAGATGTAAGAAGAAAATGAGTGCGTGTGCCCCATACCGAGTAGTCATTTTGGGATGGGCAATGCATTTATGCAACTGATCTACTCAAGCAAGCTTTGTTGAATGTATGATAAGTACAGGACATCAAAATGATGGGGTCACTTGGCATATTCCATGCTTGCTCTTCGGCAGAAGATTTGTACTTACAACCATCTTGGGGTAAAAAATTTGTGCATAGAACCGGAATTGTACAATAGCATTTCTCCACCAGTACCATTCCCTTCCCTCTGGAGGGACACTTGGGCAGTGGTCAAGATGTCTAACCTCGTTGTAGTTGCTGCAGTTGTGTTCTTTCTTGTTGATCATCATCATCAGCACCATCAGCAGAAGGAGATGGTAATGATGATACAGGTAGTGCATGAGATGGTGGAGGTGGTGGTGGATGTGAGGGAGGAGGAGGAGAGGAAGGAATTAAGTGAGAAGACTGAGGGATGTGACGACGAGCATAGTCCAGTTCTTCATCATCAAGCCATCCTCTTGGTTCAGCACTCTGAGAGTTTTAGAAACACAGTAGTGTGCAATTACTTTCTTGCACTCAACACACCTCTTCTATGGCCCAGTACTGTGCTACTTTCTCTTCTTCAGTCAACATTTCGTCTTCCATCACTGCTGCATTGCTGTCGCCAAACGTTGCTGCTGCACTAGTATCCTCTCTAATGCTGGTCACACCCTGCAGCAGCACAAGATTGATATTTTTGTCTTGTACACAGAAGAGCTGACTTACTTTGCCTGGTAGAAGGGCGCTCCTATGCAGGTTACCGCCCACGTCATTTTGCAGCGTGGAAAGATCCACCGGCAGCCAGACTTGTGGCAAGGTAGGTCCTCCATTACTTATCTCTTTTGTCGCAGGTGTCACTTTACTAGCTCCGGGCCGCTTTTTTGCTGGCGATTTCTTTGATAGCTTCGGCATAACTAGTGCGCTGCACCTGTAAACGAGCCCCACCCTCGTGCTCAGTTGTTTGTACACTTTTGTGTATCTCCGTGGATAAGCCGTAAATTACACCGTTTATTCGGCAGCGAAGGCGCGAGTGAAGAAGAGAACACGCGGCACCGATGTCTTCTGAAGAGTCGGTAAATAGTGACTTCGAGCTAACCAGTGAGGTACAGTAACGTCAAACTGAATATAAGTGTGTCATTAATGTTATTCTAGGAAGCAGTTCGTTTACGTGCAGCACTAAAAAAGGAGGAGTTTAGAAAGTTGTTAGTTGAATATGCTCAGGAAATATCTGACCCTGCTAACAAAAAGGTATACGTTTTATCACATTTGTGATGATGGTTTTCTGCTGCTGCTCTTCAGTTGTATGAAGAGGAGATCACTAAGCTAGAACAACAGCGTGGAGTGGATGTCAAGTTTGTTGAATCAAAAGTGGGTTATAGTTACATGTGCAGTGTCAATTATATAAACTTAGAGCATACCATATGACCTCCAGCCAATCAGATTGCTCAAAATGTATTGCCTGCTGACACATTAAATCACAAACGCACACTTTGAGTAGTCCGGCATGGCCTGACTTTTTTGCATCTGTGAAATAGTCAGGTACATTAGCATACATGACCTGTTATCTCTGTACGTATAGTTGCAGGCCAATCTGATTGCACAAACAATGTAAAGATTTTGTTTGTAAAGATTTTGTTATCATTGCATGACATCATTGGTCACCTTGGAAACCGAATTAGACACCCTCGTGCTGTGCTCTCAGGACGTTTAAATCACACAGAGCATTACAAAGTATATGTGCGGGCAAGATCAAAGCTAATGCGCTTCCTGTACATCACGTATTTTATGAGACCCGCCCGCTGTACAATAAGTTCATATCCACAGACAATAACAATCGGTGCGCACGATATACTCTCCATTGTAGCCTCGACAGTGGCGCTACAGAGCAGTGTGCTTATACTTTAAACCACTTAATGTTTTGACATTATAGCACTCGAAGGGTGTGTCTGCTTACTACACTGCAGTTTTGGTTTTGAAAATACCAGACAAGTAGGGAAGTCACAACAAGCCACACTGTTTGATAGTTGGGGTCCAACCAAGCTGATTTATGTACAAGTTTCACTGGATTTCTGTGGTTTGATTGTGATAGAAAAATACAGTTGCGATAGAAAAAATACATCAGTGATAGAAAAATACATCAGTGATAGAAAATACATCAGTGATAGAAAATACATCAGTGATAGAAAATACATCAGTGATAGAAAATACATCAGTGATAGAAAATACAGCAGTGATAGAAAATACATCAGTGATAGAAAATACAGCAGTGATAGAAAATACATCAGTGATAGAAAGTACAGCAGTGATAGAAAATACATCAGTGATAGAAAATACAGCAGTGATAGAAAATACATCAGTGATAGAAAATACATCAGTGATAGAAAAATACAGCAGTGATAGAAAAATACAATACAGCTGACGATGACAGCTGAGATAGAAATACATTTGTTTCAGTTATGATTTCACTTCTTAGAGTAGTATGATAAAATTTCGTCCTGGTTTCAGTGATGGAAAAAATAGAGCCTGGTACGCATTGCAGGTGCATGCGCTGAAATTAACCATCAGATGGTTAATACAGGATTTTAGTTAGCCTCGTATCCAGGCCTGCTTTATTGAGCGGACGGCCTGTTCTTGGCTAGCCACATGATGAACACTACGTAGATTGTGTATAGCGAACTTCTGCGTGGCTGACGCTTATTTGTAAGGTAAGTTTAGCTGATTTGTGTCCAGCACACGACATTGTGAGCTGAAATAGCAAGCATCGCGCTGAATTCAGAGCAAGTGAGACACACACATGTTTTTTAATTACACGCATGTGTGAACAGTGTGTACCAGGCTGTCCGCTCAATAAAGCAGGCCTGGGTACGACCACAAGCAGAACATTTATCTTGATTTTGGCCTGATTTTGACAAAGTGAATATTCTCACAGTTACCTTAAAAAGTCGTGCATACTAACACGATTGGCCAAATAGACACCGCAGCTTGCCTGAGCAACATGAGCATTGCTGAATCCCAGTTTATCTTTCCCAAGTTGTTTGTGGGTAATAAATAGGAGTGGTGCAAGGGCAGTACCTTCCCATTATTCCATTTTGATGTCTGCATTTGTAAATCTGGCGTATGCACCTACAATGCATACCAGGCTCTCTTTTTGCCATCCATGCTGAGAGCCTAGAAATTAGGCTAGATCAATAGGTTCATTTTCACTTGATGTGAATATCATTGACATTTGCAGTAGACATTGTACAACACACCTGTAACAGCTGGTAAAAATCAATGTTGAAAATGAGTGACCATAGTTGCTCTTGATCAGATATACTCTAAGTCTTGTTTACGGTTGCCATTGGACAGTGTTGTTTTGTCGCATGACAAACCACATGTCATATACATTAATTTTGTGCGACCAATGCCTACTCTGCAGCAGCCTCGACTTAGTTGCAACTTTTGTTTGTAGAAATGGAGCTCTATTTCAAAGCTAGGTAAGCTGTTGTTACTTCCAAGGATGCATAGAGGTCAGAATTGCTTAGAAAGTAGTAAAGACATATAGCATCTAGACAGACAAACCAAGTAGATTGCCCAAACAAGGGATCTAACAGACATGAACGCCCGCGACAATCATGAGCTCAAGGATGGTTTTACAGCCGGAGGGCTTTAAGACCATCCAAGGGCTTGTGATTGGCCCAAGGGACGTTCATGTCAGTTAGATTCTGAGTCTGGGTGATCTAACTGCCTTAGACCATGCTCACACTGACCTGATGATGACAGCCGCCATTTTTTGCATGCTAGGAGCTCGTTTGCAGTTTGCAAAGAACGTAGTTGTAGCATGGTTTCTTTACTCCAGATAACATGAAGAACTGCATTTTGTCTTGGTTAGCTCTTTGACACGTCCTGGATGGTGAAAGTAACGATCTTTCTTTAACAAAATAATTTATTCATGAGGGATCTAATTGAGATGAACGCCTGCCATTAATTCATGACTTCAATGCTTTGGACTCAATGAATTATTAGTGAGTGGTCCAGGGTGGTCTAAATATTAGTAGTTTAACAAGTAAACATTGCAAAACAGCTGGAAGCAGCTGGCATGCATTAAACAAATACCAACTACCCCCACCTTTGATCATCCCTGCAAAGGACATACATGTAGTAGTGTTCTTGTCATAGAAAGACTTGTTCAAATATTTGGCAGATAAATTCAACATCATAAATGCTTGCACATGTGCCAAGTTCTAGCTCCCTGTGAAGTATAATGAATACCATACAAAATCGTACAAATTAAAAGTACAACATGTGAGTACATTGCTTGCCTGCGAAACACACCATAGTGCAATAATCATGTGCATTTGAGCTATGATAATTGGCATTAATCACGTACATGTTTGGCTGCACACAGACCTTGTACATAGTCTATTTTGTCACGTACTGTAACTGTACTACGGAAGTGACATAGTGTTCAATCTGCATATCATTAAAGCTTAAAGTTGTGAAAGTGTTATTCACTACTTTGAGCAGTTTAGCTTTATACGTTTTACACAACTTGATGCACTTGTAATGTGTAACTATTTGTGTTCACACTGTCACACGTCGATTTTTGAATTGATGCTCAGTGCAGACACACCTATACACAAAGTACTGTCATGTACATTATGGTAGGTATACATGCTCCTTACAGCATCACTAGAGATAAATTAGATGATCAGAACTATGCTTGCAATGTTGCTTGTGTCTCTAATATTTATCTCTCATTCTTTTAGCCTGGCTATGTCCTCAAAGTGCCAGAATTTGGCTCAAAGCGCAAGTTGTTCATTAATGTGTGTCCATCTGACACCATGGATCCAGCCACACTTGTTCCACAATCTGGTGGGCAGCAGTGGAACATACCATATTGTATCACTAACATCAGAGAAGACATTGATAAAAGTAAGCTCATAGCTGCATGATTATGTTTCCAGGATTTCTCTTCACCTGGCATGTATGCCCTAACATGAAATTGGACTTGCAAAATTTATTTTGCATACGCGATCAAAATATTGGACTTCTTTGAATACAAAGACTAGCTAACTTGCTGCTGTGGACATTGTAGTTTGTACAATAGATCTGAATTGCTGTCTGCAGTGCTCAATTATCTTGCATTGAAGCAGCAGTAGAACCAGTATTACTAGTGGCAGCAATCACAAAGCATATATGCAAAGCTGTAGTGAGAATGCTTATAACTCAGTGTGAACATGCTTGCTTGGTCTTTGTGCATTATGCACAAAGACCAAGCAAGCATAGCCAGCCCTCCTCTCCTACTTTCAAGTTTGTAGGTATCTTTCAAACAATAAGAGTTGCAAAACTAGCTGTTTATGACAACAAACAGCCAACCCAACTCCGTTGATAACATGCCTGCCTAGGGTAGTCATATATTTTTATTCCGTATTACACAGACAAAAACAAATGTAACATTATTGATGTCTACTTTCATCCCGACACTTACAAGAAAGGGGAAGAGGTAAGTAACTATTATGTGCTGCATATTCATACTATGTGACCCGGATCACTTGAAACATGCTACTGACTGCCTACCAGTGTATTTTCCAAACACTAAATTCTTGGAGGCATGCCAGTTGTGCTTATAATTGTAGAGTCCACACAATGGGTTGTAGGGTGGATCAATAATTGATCACACTATAATGCTATAGTTGTATGATGCATTGCCAGATGTGATATAACTATTATAAGAGTGGATGTAAGAGTCTAGATGAAGTTCAATGTGTGTACTATGTATCTCTTGATTCAGAATCGTCGATTCAGTCAGTTGTTACTGGAGACCATATTGGATGGAGTTGAGAAACAAAGAGGGATTAAGGTAGAGCGCAAGAAGACCAAGCGGTTGAGAATGCAGTACAAGGGCATGGCCACGCCAACAGTGATCAGGACCAGAACAGGAGAAGTAAGTAAACCATAGACTGCCCAGTGGCTTACTTAAACTATGGTGGCATATCCTTAGATGTGAACATTAGCTGTACACACATCTGTTCTTGCAACAAGGTCCAAGTTGCTAGGATAGCTCATGTTTGTCAACCTGCATACCGTGTGGTGTTGCTGGTGGTCCTCCTGCATACCATGTGGTGTTGCTGGTGGTCCTCCTGCATACCATGTGGTGTTGCTGGTGGTCCTCCTGCATACCATGTGGTGTTGCTGGTGGTCCTCCTGCATACCATGTGGTAAAAGAAATGAGCTCATTTTGTATCTTCAGTGACTAAAATCCAATTTGAAAGGACATAATTGGGGCGAGCCTGAGCGAGCCCCACATTGATTGGCACAATGGCCCACGCGGCGGGGAATGTATGTATCTGTCACGGGGTAGCGTTTGTCCTTTTCAATGTTCCCGAGAACTAGGAAACGCCCTTTTTAACACGTGTGTACATTATAATTGGCGCTTAGTTTCAAACAAGATACCTGTCATTCTGGCAATGATGCAGATGACTCAGGGACGACAACAACAGACATCAGAGACACCTGAAAAGCAACAACTTTTACACGACGAGAGGCAGAGTCACCCGATCAACGTGAAAGCGGACGACTGGAGCGACAAAAGGACCTACCAGAGACGCCGGCGGAAAGCAGTAGCTACAACAGAGCAAACAGTAACTTAGGTACGTCTAATGAGCTCGTGTGTGATAGCAGTAGAGCCTGCAGTGAGTGAGAAGACCGAGGAACCCTACTCATCAACATCTTCCAGGTACATTGTTCCCATGACGCCTAGGCAAGGAACACACTCAGCAAGAGATAGTTGGAGAAAGTGCACCATATCTGAACATAACCAAACTATTGATTCTATTCACCATCAACAAACCCATTAGCGCTGTTAAATATTAACTTTATAGCACAAAAATCTGTCTGGTGTTCACATAATACAGACTTAATTATCTACTAAAATCTGGACTCACCACATAACTTGCAAATAATAATTATATTATGTTATACACAACTATACACTGACGAGGCTAAATTATATCAATGCTCAGGCTCGACCCTACCATTCCATGAATGTACTAGTTATAGTTTTGATATCTCCAGCTGCCAACTCTGCTAACATAGGTGTAATTGCCAGTTCCTTTTTAAACTCTTCTCATTTTCTGGATTCATCCAATGTTGAAGTAATAGCACTGACCTAACTCAATCTCAAGTTATGTTTATCCATTGCTATGACTAGTGGCACTCTAATGCCTTGATCCATCGTCTAACCTATATTTGTATTGATTTTGATTTTAGCTATCCTTGCTCTTAAGAGTTGCAATTTGCTCCATTGAGAGTTCATTTCTATTCTTTGCAATGCTTCCATCACCTCTCCACCTGCACTTTTCTTGTTGAGAAAACCTCTTGTATCCAGCTCTTCCAGTTTTTAAAGCAAATGTATTGGTTGTTAGCTACTTGTCCTTGTTGTCCTAAATTCTCCTTTCACAAGTAGCTTGACTGCTGTACTACAACCCACTCATGTAAATCAAAACATGCATAATGTATTTCACACAAGTACATTTGATTGCTGGACAATTCCTGGTAATTGTCTGGTACAATCATACCAGACAATTACCAGACACATACTAATAATAACACAAGTACATTCATGGAATAGTGGGGTGGAGCCTGAGCTGATTTATGAACACCAGTGCCAGCAGCAAGCCACTTGCAATGCGCATTGACAACATACATAATGTAACAACAAGGCTCTTGATTTGCAGAGAGACCTCTAGTTTTACAACACGCAACGATCTTCTCGTGCGAACGTGTAGCTGTCTCACAGAGTAGCCAAGCTGAAATGTCTTGTCCAATTCTGTCACGCAATAAGCTAGCTTTAACTCATGTATCAAAAGTTGTTCAAGCTCCTAAACTATTGATGAAACTCCTGAGATATCGTTGACTGCACGCGTGTTCAGTAATGGGCGTTACCGGTTTTTATTGAGCTGAGCACGTGTACTACGTGTTATCGATTGAATAGGCGTGTTCTAATTGAAGGGCTCCAGTCAAAAAGGGCAAAAAAACGCATTTTTATTAAAATCCAGTTTTTCTTACCTGATTACACTAATGACATTGAAGATTCAGAATCTGCAGTAAAACGACGATGCTAGCTTTCTACGCGCCAGGACACTCCATTTTATAACCCCACCTATTGTTACACCCTTCAACTTAGAGAGCGTTAATTAGATAGCATGGCTGCTTGTAGTTCTGCCAGCGTGGAATGCACTGAAACTTTCCTGTATCCGCAACATGCAACTAATGAGCCTGTGGAAATAACAGTAGAGACGGAAGAAGGTAGTAAAGGCAGGAAAAGGCAACAGAAGAAGCAAGTGAAGCGTCTTGGGTTGAGGAAGAATGCTCCTGCAGTTGCGATATCATCCCACATGGACTGCTGTAAAAAGAAGTGCCTCCAAAATTTCAACACAGAGTGTTTGACTCAAGCGAGGAGTAATTTTTTGGATTTATCCTATGACCAGCAGAACATCTATCTTGATGGGCTCCTACAACGCCGCCAAACCAAAAAATCGAGTGGACATCAGAGAAAAGCAGTTCCAGCCACTTCTTCTTCTGGTAGGAGAATTGGTAGGCCTCCAGCTGAAGAAAGTTCATTCAGCTTTGAATACACTCTTCGTAATGATCGTGGTATTAATGTTCATGTCTGCCAAAAGGCGTTTTGCATCGTCCATGGGTTTGGTCCAAAGAGACTACAGGTTCTACGAAGGAAGGTACTAACTGGTCAACTTGAACTTGACAGACGTGGAAAGCATGGGAATCATGCAACTGTTGGTGAAGAAGTGAAAGAACGTATTAGAGAGCATATTCGATCATTACCCGCTAGACGAAGTCATTACTCTAGGAAGGACAATTCCAATCGACTTTACCTGACTGCTGATTTGTCAATTGCTAGACTACATCATGACTTCTTGGAAAAAAATGATCCTGAGTACATCCTGTTAGTAGAAGAGAACAGACGTCGTGCAATAGCTCATGAGCGTACTGAAGTGTTGAGGAAACCTTTAGTGTCTGAGCATCTGTACCATGATATTTTCGTAAATGAGTTCAATATTCACTTTGGCTATCCCAGGACAGACAGCTGTAGTACTTGTGATGGGTTACACATTAAGATTGATGCAGCCGCTGATGCACAGAAACCTATACTTGAGGAACAGCTGAAGGAGCACCAACAACTAGCTCAAGAAGGATACACAACATTTCAGCATGATAGACAATTGTGTGAACAATCGTGGAAAAAGAGGCTAGATCAAGAACTATCAAAACAGAATAGTAGTAGTACAATAGTAGACTGAATAGTAGGAATAGTAAACTAAATTAGTAAATTAGGTATCATGACAATACACATTCAGCTACTGTAGTCTTTTAAATGTATTCCTCATCACTTGTGTCATTCTCATCTGCAATAATATCAGCATAGAAGTGGTGATGTTCAGATGGTACAAATTCTCCAACTAACTTCTCCAGATCTGCCGCCTTAGCCTTCTTGATGGGAACAGGATATTGGCTGTATAGAGCAGGAGGAGGCTCATTCACTTCTGTTTGCCCTCTCTTTCTATAGTAGCACACTCGCCGTGGTGTCTCAGTTGCTCTGTATGTGAATCTAACCCAAACCTCTTCAGGATGATCTATCACTACCATTTCATTGCCAACTAGCTTTTCACCTTTACCAAAGTTAAACCATACAGCATTATGAAAATCAAGTGGATTTTTGTCTAGATCTTTACTCCGTTCTGTAAAAAGCTTTCTCAGATGTTGTCGGAAGTTATAAAAAAATCTTGCTCCATCTCAACTACATGAACTGAACTGCTTGCATTACTGACATGCTGGTACCACTGAGAAGGCAAATAGACTGATTCTATTCTAGAAGCATAGCGCTCAATTACACCGAATGACTGGTCAGTTGAGCCATATGTGTGACCAGGGATCAAAAATTTGTAGTCTATTCTAGAGTAGATGTTGCGGCGAATCAAGTCCTGGAAAAACCACATGATATAGTTATTTTTATTTTGTCCAGGGCAGTTGTCTGCCCACCAAATGCCCCAGCGTGCACCAGTCCGACCCAATGGTGTGTGAAAAATAAATCGATTTAGGCATGATATGACATCATTGCACCCTCTTCTAGCTAGCATCTCATGCCAAATGAATGCTGTTGTGATTCTAGTAGATGCACTGTATATTCCAAAAAGATAAGTCCAAAGTAAACGAAGATAAAATTGCTTACCAACAGTAAGCTTTGGTGTCGGTAGATTTTGCTGAAAATCAAAGTGGAACACGTCTATAGTGTTGATGCTATTTAGTGCAGGTAGGTCTGGCCGTCTACACTTCAAGCATTCCCAGGGTGCTGTGGATTTGGCCAATTCCAAGTACTGTGTCTTTGTAATTTGCAAACATTGCACGTGGTACCAGTTGTTACAATGACCATCACACTGTACGGCGTCTGCATCCTCTCTCACCTCCAATCCACATTCACCGCAAGGGTACTGCACGCTCATCGAGAAAGAAAGCTTTAAAACGCTGTGAGAAGAACGGTGTTTTAACGCCAGCTAGCCGGAAACATTATTATTATTAACAAAATTAGTGTCATTTTTTAACCGCCGTTTTCTCGAATTTTATCAAAAGCGTTTAATTGTCCTTTTTGACCGGAGCCCTTCAATTATTGGGACAACAAACACACCCTGTGACGGATAGATAGACAAAGTTTCCGCGCTATGTGGGATACGAATCACTGTTAAACTGGAGCTCGCTTGGGCTCGCCCCAATTAGACAAACCAAGGAAAGTAGTTGATCAGAAGTAGAGTCTAATGTTATTGATAATTGTGTGTACTACTGATTTGTTTATAATTATTATTCAGGCACCATCGTCCCCAGAGCATGTTGACTCACCAATCAACATACCCTATCCTCCTCTGGAGGAAGAAGAGCGAGCGAAGAAGCTAAAGTCTTCACAAAGAAAGACTAAGGAAAAGTCAATAAAGTCCAGCAAGTCATCTGTAGAGCCACAGTACAATGTGCTATATCGTGGTGAAGTGGACATGCTTGACTTTGCTGTTGATATCGGGAGTGAGGCCAGAAGAGGGAGAGAGAAACGACCAAAGGAGATTGTAGTGACTGTGGAGCTACCAGAGCTGGTGAGTGACTTGGTTAGCTGTAATGTGTAACCATAGAAGTTCTTGAGAACATAATTAGACGTACTTGTAGAGCTATCTCACTTTGATGACATTTATTCCTAAATGAAAAGTCTCACCAGTAAGGAGTATTTATAGCTGGACGCGAAAAAGAATTTCGTGAATTACAGTTCTTGAGAACACAATTAGATACTTCCATCACAGAGTGCAGTGAATTCATACTGTATTCAAGTTGTTATATTTTTCTCAGTCAGCAGCAGGCAGTGTGGAGCTTGATATATTCGAGAGGAGGCTACTGCTACACAACGACACTCCACGTTATCATCTTGATGTGAGTAGTAACTATCCAGCAATATGTTCTCTAACTCTCTCTCTCCTTTTCTCTCTCCTTTTCTCTCTCTCTCTCTCTCTCTCTCTCTCTCTCTTTCTCTCTTTCTTGTAGCTCCCTTTGTCCTATCCTGTTGATGATGAACATAGTTCAGCCAAATTTGACAAATCTAAGCGATCACTTATTATTGTTCTTCCTGTCACCAGTTCACCAATACAATCTTTCTTCCCTTTATCTCCCTCGATTGGATCAGACACTGATGTAGTGTCACATAGTGATGATAGTGATCCTGATGGTGAACAGACTCATGATGAAAGAACAAACGGTGCTTCTTTAACTAATGGTGATTTAGTGACGTCATCAAACTATGACCATTCTGATTGGTCAGTTGGTAATGATTCTTGGAAATGTCCACCTTTTAGCTATAGTCAGGAAGACAGTCATGTGTCCTTTGTGCTTCATGTGACTGGTGTGAAGAAATCCTCTCTAAACACTTACTTCGACAATGATCAGGTGTGTGTTTTGTATAGTACAGGAGTACATGAGCCACCCAGGACATAGAAGGGGCGTGCAACTCTCAATTGTCTGTGGGTGCCGTCAGTTATAATAATTATATTCACAGTACAAGTTTGTGGTTTGTTAAAATTAATATGCATTTTTGTACATGATCAAAGCTAGTAGCTGAAGTTTGGCACACGACAGAGGAGAATGCCACAAAGTCATTGCTGGTGTTTAGTTTGTTACAAACACGAAACAAGACCCCATGAGCCATTGAAAGCGCTGAGGACAACATGCAACTCATAATTGCTTGCTACCGTGATGCAAAATTACTTTGCCAAAGCATAAATATGTCGAGTAAAATTGTTGGCTACATCTATGATGAGCTTATCGTTGTAGCTTATGTTTCATGAGGCAATAACGATAAGCTCATCACATGAGCTATAGTCAGAAATAATTATGGCATTACTTATTACAGTGATGGTACTGATAATTGCACACTCCTTTGGTGGCTCATACATGTAAACTCCTGCTTAGTACATTATAGAGCTAGGAATAAAGTTGCATTGAGCTATAGGCCTATTAATAATGCATTGGCCCGGCTTTTTAGTTGTTGAGATAGTGTTTTAAGTTTTTGGCTTATAATATTTTCTTAATGCACGTTCACATGCACCTTTTACTATCTTTTAGGCACAGCTGACATTTAAGGGAGATTTTATTATTGATAGCTCCACATCTGCCTCTGCTCAACAAGACAGTTATTCATTTTATGTCAAGTTTCATGATGGATGTGTGGTTGATGCTGACAGGTGTAGTGTGAATATTAATGAGAAAAACTTGGTAATGTTGATAGAGAAGGAGAAGAATTCTCAATGTCAATGGCAAAGCTTTGCTGTTGGTCCAAATTTCCATCAAACACAGGTACAATACATCTACTTTTGCATGTCAGTTATTATATTTTTCTCTTGTGTTTTTAGGAAAAGCTGTTTCTCACAGAGAACAATGTAATGCAGTTTGTTGAGTCACTGGACTCGCTACCTAGTCCGTGGGTTAGCTCAATACTATTGATACTGCACAGAGCATGTATTGCATGCAGTGTTAAGGTGGTTGGAAGTGAGGGGCATGGTCTGCCAAAGAAGATAAAATATTCCATTTTGTCAACTGCTGGGGTACTTGTCCTATATCAGATAAATAGCAAAGACGCTTTGCATTGCATGTTGTCAAATTATTGTGCTTCAAAATTTAGGCCAAAATAAGCATTAAATTTTCATCCATGAGACTTACTAAACTGCTTTTAATTTTACCATGCTAACACCATGTATTCACCCATGCAAATGAGTATATGGATAATAATGAGGACCGGCCACATTAATAATAAAACAGGACATTAGCAACTATGTTATTAAAATTATTTTATTATGTCTACAGAGCCGTACTGGACTGTCCAGTAGAGCTAGAGCTGAGCTAGTGAGCACTAGTGACACAGAGGCTGTGATACGTGTGACCGATGACACTAACCCTCAACGAAAGGACAAAGATAACGAAACCAAAGAGAAAAATGCGGAAGTGGCAGTTGATGAGGAAAAAGAAAGAATGTGTGATGATAAAGATGTTATGACAAAGGAGCAGCATGAAACAACAGATCTAAGAGTTTCTTCACAAGAACTTCCAGCAACAGACAAGAAGAGTAAGAAAGTTCACTGGAGCATTCCTGATCAGATTCCTGGTTTACCCTCTTGTAATGGCAACTCACAACATAGTGACACAGATGTTGAGGCATGTCATCTTGGACTACAGAGCACTGAGCCATCATTATCTCCTCTCTCTTCTGATGGTGTTACACAATCCTGTCCTCAAACTAATCTCAAATTCTCTAATAGTCTGCTCTTTGATCTTGATTAATACCTTTTTGCATGTATTATAATGCATGCATGTTCTTATAAATATTCCTATAAGCAAGCTGTATATTGCGCATCAAGAGGTTAATTATGTATCCATTTTTGTTGACAAAATTGTTAGGTCAGCAAATTATTGTATATTTATTGAGTAATAATCTCTAGAGGTGTAGCTACTTTACAAAAATCAAGTGTGGAAAAATGTAGTTTTGGTCATGATCGTGATGTAGCGTGATTGTAAATTACCTTTGCATCCCTATAAGGTAATTTCTGTATGAGAGTCTTCCAAGTTCTTTCTTTCATCTTGTCTGATATCCATGATCTTAAAAATTCAGTTAGTGGTAATGTTTGTGATGGCAATAGTGAGGATGTTGGTTGTGATGGGGATGGCGTTGAGTCATCAAGTGCATTCGCTGATTGTACCATATTTGAAATGTCATTGATATCTTCTTCTTCAATATCTCTGCTCAAAAGAATCCTTTTATCGTTCTTTAGCTTTTGATAATTATTGAAAGACATTCCCATGTTTTCAAGTATACCAGTAATTTTTGTAAATGGTGTTCGCTTTTCATTTTGATACCAGTAGTGTATTATTGCTGTCAGAGCAGCCTTTTTCGTGTCAGCACTGTAAATTGCTTGTTGTTCTATATTGAGAAGTTCATTTGGTGGTATTCCAAGATAGTCTCCAAACTCGAATCGTTTTGTTAGAGAGAATGGTAGTTCAACAATCTCAGTTACTATTTTCTTGTGTTTTGAAATTTCTATTGGATGATTATAAAATAAGTAACTGCATTAAAATCAAAAAACTTAGTATTCTTTGAATAAAGCAATAGTTTTATTTGAAGCAGGCTATATTTCATGGGAGAAATAATACTACCTAAAAGCTTCCTTTTATTCACAATAGTTATACTCACCAAAGAATCTCCTCTTGATCATCCAGCTAACTTGAATCAATACTAAAGACGGTAGCAAGATCAGTCCTTGAATGAGGATATCATTAGGTACTATATTTTGTACGATAGTACAAGTGTACAAGAAAATAATTGCAGCATACAAACAAGTGAAAAATAATGGGACAAAAATCCCACAGACAATCAGAATTAGTTTGAGACTGCGTTTGGTATTACCTTTATGCAATTCAGTATTTATTGGAGAGAAAAGATGAAGTATTGTAGCTTTGTTAATTGAAACAATAAGCACAAAAGTGATATGAAGTACTACCAATATCACTACATGTAGTGGATAAGCAAGTGAGAGTAGAAGAATTGCAACTAAAGAAGTAATTATCCAAAGTGACAGAGAAATACAAGTTATACACAACAGGCAAGAAATTAAAACATTAAATTTTTTGACGTATTTTAAATAGTAGCTTATATAAAGTAATGGATATTTTATGCTCAAAATGCTCACGAAAATTATTATTAATGATAATAAAAAAATCAATACAAAGCTTGCCCCACTGACAATGTTTCCAGTAAGTATCAGGTTGTCAAAATTGTTAATAATGTTAATAGTGGTTGAATCAAGAAACTCAAATTCAAGTGCAATAAGACTAAGATAGAAGATGGTTAATAACAGTACCCAAACAAAATGATGAAGTGATTCAGATCTTATCTGTGCATGATTTGTACTATAAAAGCTATAGCTAATCGTAAGAGGGATAATGAAAGAAAGAGTCATGCATATGAGTATAATCCAGATCACCATGAAGATATTTTGCCTCAATTGAAAATCACTCTCAAAGAGCCACACTGTGCTGTTACCACACCTGATGTCTTCAATCTCCTTTAAATTACTCACATATCGTCCATCAAGCGAGTAATCAGCTGTTACAGGGATTTTACTGTCACTGAGCCTTTGATCTGATCTTGAATAAAATTCAAGCTGGGCAAAAGTACATAGATCAGTGATGTATGGTTCACTGTAACATCAACATACAACCAGTGTGATACACATATTATGCTTACATAGGTTGTGAGTGTTTTCATTACTTCTTCCAACTGATTATCACCAGGGAGACACCTGAGATTGTGAGTGGATATGATCAGATGCAGGCTAATACTAGGTAGGTGACTGTCGATACCATTCCACAAAAATGGATATCTGTCAACATCAGCGTTTGTACAACATTTTAAAGCATATCTCATTATTGCAAAGGGTAGTTGGATCTGTAGTAGATTGAGGATGGCAGGATGGATGAGAGTGTAGATTCCACTTGAGGTCCAACCGTAACGGAGTTCCACTATTTCGTTGTCGTTGATGTACGTTTGATTTGATGTGCCCGTGCAGATGGGCAGTCTTCTTGTGTTACTGTTGTTGAACCACAGTTCATACGTTATATTTGCTAACTTTGGAGGCTCAGTGTTGAATAGTCGTCTCAGCTTGTAGCGATTCGATCCATTGCTCAGGAGTGCGTTTTCAAAAACACGAAAGAAAAATTCGTCATCGTTGGCTGTGTAGTAGTCCAGGTCATCTATTGTGCTTTTAGCACATCCAACAAGAATTGTTGCAACCACAAAGAATTTAAACACACAACGACTATCCGGTGTTGCACTCATCACGGATCGCTACGGCTGATCTCACTCTCGAGTCGCAACTACAAACGCACACTATATCAATTATTTTTATAGATAACTGACACTCACAGAGGTCTATATGGTGACATGTATGGTGAACTACTAATACTACTATGCAAACTGCATGCTCATTCTTCACGTAGTGGGATCTCTCTAAGTTGTTGCTGCAATCTGGAAGAAAATAAAAAAAATTCATTATGTAGGTGTGCATGCCTTTCATGGTGTTCCATTAGATCCTTCAGTTGTTGCTCTGCAGCACTCAGAGCATCATGGCACACTTTATTCTCCTCATGAAACATGTCACTGCATGATGATGAGTGCTCTGGTGCTAGCTAGTGTTGTGTATATTGGAAACACACCAGACTGCCTTCATGGTAGAAGACGGTAAATTATTATCCTCTTGCTTCTCTTTCTTCTCCCTCATTAGCTGACAGGCGCTTACTTGTACCAACAGCTCTTCAACAATACACAGCTTATTCTCAACTATAGCAAGTTGATTGTAATGTAGTCACCTGTTAAAAAAAACTGCTCAGATACCTTTTGACGACAATCCTGCACTTGTTTGACTGATTAATTCCAGTTCATCAGATAAGACACTCTCAGACTATAGAAAAATATCTTTCCATGCATAGCAAGTGTCACAGTGATTGGCGCACAAAGTGAAAGTGTCTTTTACTACCATAAGGGTCATGGGCACCTGTGCATTTATTTCACGCTTTTCATGTTTTTCGTGGGTGCTCTCAAAGCGCAAAAATTTTTATGTAATCATCATACCTCTTCTAATTATTGGAGCAAGAAAATTAAAAAACTCGGACATCTTGACAAAAATCCGAAAATTTCTACGTTTACGGAAGAACTGAAGAAGAAACTCGCAGGAGAACTGACTATGCCTTTTGCTGCAGGTGCAGACACTCGAAATTACACCAATGTGGTTCATGAATGTAATGTGGGCTTTGCTTCCCAGCACAAGACCAGGTAGTGCCACATATCTATTTTACAGAATGGTGGGCTCAGTATCTTTTGATTCCAAATATCAAATCAGGCGAGTGCACAACATTTGAACCACCAAGGCACTGAACTCACACACATTTGTTATCTACTCACATACAACTGTCCAGCTTCTCTGAAGTTGTCAGCAAGCTGAGCCATTTCAGCTTCAAAGTCTGCACTATATAAAACTGTGGAGTAATATACAACACACCAGACTACTGACAGGTTTGTTGATTGCTTATGTTCTTCATCAATTATTCTTAATTTCAAATCTTCGATATTCCTTCTTTTCTGCTGAACCACCAGCTCAGTACTACAGTCAAACATTAGTTTATTATTGCAACTCTATTTACACTGTTATTTACTGGTGACACTCAGTCTCCACTAGTTCTTGTTTCTGCTCCATAATGCTCACTGTCTCACTCATCTTGGTGTGCTTCTGAGTCACAGTAGCTATCTTTGATATAGCTGAAGGGTGAATATGTGCAAAAGTAAAAGTTTACCAAATTTCTACCAACTATTATATTAGCCTTGTACCCAGGCTCTCTGGCGACGATTTAATGGTGGTATAATTAAAATCGCCGCCAGAGAGCCTGATACGAGGCTACTATGTACTCACCGCTTTCTAGCTTTGTTTCAAGATGGCGTCTTCTGGTCACTTCCTGTGCCAATACCTTATCATTTTCCTGTCTTTCTGTATTAACGATACAGTGTATACATCTAGGGTAATACGTTTGCAACTAACCTATTTGCAATTCCTTCAAAGTTCTCTGAATTACGTCCACTTGAAAACTCTCCATCTTGCAGGCTAGCTATCGGCTGTTTTATAATTTCCCGCGTTTTGGATACTCCCGTATTATGATTATTTTCCGATCACACGCACGTGCTCGTTGGCTCACCGCTGTCCTTCTTCGGTTAAGTCGGCCAATCTTAGTGAATCGAGAATGGTGAGGCGACTGTGTGGTTCTGGTGCATTTCACTGTTCTTTGATTTCATGTATTTAACTGTTAAAACCATTGATTGGCGTTGTGTGTGTGTGTGTGTGTTCATAGAGTTATAAAAAGGAAGGTCAGCAAGAGGAGACACCCATACACAAGATCAGGATTACTCTCACCAGTAGAAATGTAAAGAGTCTTGAGAAAGGTAAATCATAGCAGGGTTTGGCCATCACCATTGTGCAAGAAACTATGTGGACGGTGCATTTATATTTACTGTTATGTTCATGTTTGATGTCCCATAATATTATTGTGCTCTAATCTATTTTTTCAGTATGCACTGATCTCATCCGCAGAGCTAAAGAAGCTTCTTTGCCTAAGGTGAAGGGCCCAGTTAGAATGCCCACAAAAACACTGAAAATCACTTGTCGTAAGACCCCTTGTGGCGAGGGAACCAAGACCTGGGATCGTTTTGAGTTGAAGATTCACAAGCGTGTCATCGATCTGCATAGTGCTGCAGACACTGTGAAGCAGATTGTATCCATAACCAGTAGCTTTAGTAATGAAGTGTATGCTTAGCTTAGCTTGGTTTGGTTATGTGCTTGACTCTAACCAGACTTCAATCTCCATTGAACCAGGAGTGGAGGTGGAGGTCACCATTGCTGATGCTTGAAGTGTCTAGCTCTAGCACTATGTGTGTATGTCATTACTCTCTTGTTAACACAATGAATAGTTATTGTCAGAAATGAGTCGTGACTGAGAATTACTTTTCACAAATAATGTCATATCAACCTTGAAATTGACAATAGTATTGTCATGCACAAAATGATTGCAGTGAACATTGTGTAGTAAATTCTAAACTACTTCAACGCCAAACTTTTCAAAGTTCCTGAGGACAACTCCTAGTTTAACATGTACTGTTCCAGATGCTTCTGTTCTTAGTCTCTGTCTGTCTCTACTACTGTATATGACTGATTCTTGTGTGAGTTCTGGTCCTCCACCCATGAAGAAAGCTGAGTGGGGGTGTGATTTATACAAGGGTTTCTTATTGTCACAATGGAACTATGAGTGGACTTACAAATGAATTGATCTTTGAAGGAGCCCACTGGTCTCCAAGTGACACATTCTAGATCATGTGATCCTGGTACAGTTGGCACATGACAGAACCCATAGCCATCTGTAATAACATGAAGAACTGAGCAGATTAATACAGTTTAGTATTAGTAGAGTCAGCACATACGTGCCAAGCTATAGGCTTAGCTGAGCATCATGTTATAGTTTAGTATTAGTAGAGTCAGTACATACGTGCCAAGCTATAGGCTTAGCTGAGCATCATGTTATAGTTTAGTATTAGTAGAGTCAGCACATACGTGCCAAGCTATAGGCTTAGCTGAGCATCATGTTATAGTTTAGTATTAGTAGAGTCAGTACATACGTGCCAAGCTATAGGCTTAGCTGAGCATCATGTTATAGTTTAGTATTAGTAGAGTCAGCACATACGTGCCAAGCTATAGGCTTAGCTGAGCATCATGTTATAGTTTAGTATTAGTAGAGTCAGCACATACGTGCCAAGCTATAGGCTTAGCTGAGCATCATGTTATAGTTTAGTATTAGTAGAGTCAGTACATACGTGCCAAGCTATAGGCTTAGCTGAGCATCATGTTATAGTTTAGTATTAGTAGAGTCAGTACATACGTGCCAAGCTAGAGGCTTAGCGCATAGTTGTTTGAGTGAATTGCTACTGGCTTACAAAGCTCATGCCGTCCAAAAATATCTTCATGCCAAACTTCAAAATGCAGTTTTGGCCATCCTTGTAGCCCCTTGCAAGCCAAGTGAAGATCTATGTAAAGGAGAAGAGTAATAGGCTCTGTTGGGTAGTTAGTTGAAGCTGCTAGCATACCAATAGGATGAGACCATCGTGCAAATGATCCATCCTGTGAAGGTGAGACTAGATGAGTGTATATTATGTAAGTGAACGCACTTGAGGGTGATCAACATGAGTCTGTCCTTCTTTCAGTCCCTCTAATGTCTTCCAAGCTGATCCATATGCAACTCCCCACTTACAGAACAAGTTAGCCGATGGAAAACCGCTTCCGCCAACTAGATCTCCAATTAGATGGACTTCTGCCATTTTTCTGGCCTGTGCAAGCAGCGCAGGTAGCTACAGTAGCAACGTCAGTGCAGTGCTAGTGGTCAGCTACATGCAGCAGTTGCCATGCCACAGGCGATGTTTGTTACTTTCCGCTCAATTAGAATACAATACCGTAATTAATTACAGATCTAGTGGGTGTGGTTTAGTGGGCGTAGCTCGTTGTTTGCAAACTAGCTAGCAAGAAAACCGTTATAAGGAAAGATCCTAACTGTGTATGCAGGCTACATTTTGCAGTATCTACAGTTACTTGGTGAGTTGCATTCATGTTTTCACAGTAAATATTTCATGCGTAAACTGCCTATTAGTATAAAATAGGTGCTATTAAATTGTCAGATTCCGGGCTGTTTGCACTTCCTACAGGTGCTACCAGATCCGATAAAGTAAACACGCTGTACTACACCCGGACATTGGGGCCAAGATCGTCAGGCATCATCTATCTACATGAGTATGACTCACGGTCAGAACGGCAAGGAAGTTCCTCCTCGCAGGCCTCCATCAGCAGCTAGTACGCACTCAAGCCACAGCTCCAGCTGCTCGTCGAAGCATGTCAAGTGCATCGGACGATATGTACTTACTGGAAACACGCTGGGAAAGGGGAATTTCGCTCGCGTTGAAGCAGCAGTGCATACCCTTACGCGCGCCAAGGTATGTGTCGAAGTTTCCATCAGTGTTCCTTGTGTTTCTCCTATCTGCATGTGTTTCTCCTATCTGCATGTGTTTTGCATTTAAAGTATAGTGTAAAGCAGGTGGACATTGCCTTTTTATGTTAAAGTTGAAGTATGCATGAGTCGTCTACCTATGATACTCTTGCTCTAGGTGGCCATCAAAATCATAGAAACAGAACATATCAAGGAAGAATATGTTCGCAAAAACTTGCTTCGAGAAGCACAGCTCATGCGAAGATTGAGACACCCAAATATCATACGCTTGTATGAGACTATGAAAACACAACAGCTCTACTGTCTTGTAATGGAAACAGCTGATGGAGGAGAACTACTGTCACATGTCAGGAATGACTTCAAAGAAAGGCGACTACCAGAGGCAACAACAAGACCATTTGTTCGTCAGCTAGTATCAGCACTGCAGTATTTACATAGCCATGGAGTAGTCCATAGGTAAGAGAAATAATTGCATGGGGCACAACACCTGGCATAATTATTATGATATAGATACTTTATTGTGGAATGCTAAACTTTTGATGTGCCATTGGTAATTGGCTGATTCTCAAACGGGATTAGTATGCATGGCATGTTTAGTTGTTTGAGATATCCATGAATGAATGTGTGCTTACATTTCCTTATAATTGTTCTTACCTACGCATCAAATAAAATAACTCAAGAGTGTTACATAGCCATGGAATTTTTGTTTCAAATTATTTTATTTCTGCATATCTAGTAGTTTTTAACAGTCCCTGGGTGGGCAGGGGAGTCATATATACTTCTCATGTGTTTTACAGTACCACACACAAGCTGACCTGATATTACATCAAAAATCTACTATGAATTTAATAGTTGTGAATAACACAATCCAGTGAACGTGTGCAAATGAGTCATTTGAGTGACTATGAATTTTATTCTGTTAAACTTAATTGGACTCTAGCTGTGCACTAGTGTGTGTGTGTGTGTGGCTTGATGGTAATTGGTTGATGGTAGTCATGGAAGTAGCTATACTCAATGAATTATTTAGTTAACATTCCTACGCTTTAGTTAGCAGTCAGACTTAAGTGTTTTCTGAGAAATAAATGAAAGAGATTTCAAATAAATTTTATGGTTAACTTTCCATTTATTACAGAGATTTAAAAATGGAGAATATTTTGCTGGACAAAAAGAAACGAAATGTCAAAATTGTTGGTAAGTGACTTTCTCTTCCTCATTAGAGAAAAGTGATAATTACTTTAAGTAATATTATCTATTAGCACAAAAGGTACTAGTAAGTTTTAAGTTCAACTCTATGACCCTTTATGGTTCTGCTAAATAGTGTCAATTGATGTTATGAGAATCATCACATCTTGTGTAAATGGTGCATTTCTCTCACTAATTTCTTAGATTTTGGACTGTCTAATCACCAAAAGCCGGGATCACTATTGCAAACACATTGTGGTAGTCCAGAGTATGCAGCACCTGAGCTGTTCATTCCAGGCAGGCAGTATGGACCAGAAGTGGATGTGTGGAGCCTGTAAGTGCCATTCTTTATGACATTCTACAATTTTCCCTTCCTGCACACAATCATGCACATAACAACTGCTACTCTCATGTATTCAATCTGTTTCTGCGAAGTGTATAGTTTCCTAGTAGGACAGTGTGTTATTGGGTCTTTCTCATAACTCGTGATGTGACTACATGAGTTGAGTAGTAATTGCTGTACTATATCCTAGAGTGAAAAAGAATGATTGTGTGTTATCTTTGAAGCACAGGATGATGTAACCATGTGCATGACTCAACTGTCTTTGTGTTATGTTACATTACATTGACTGTAACAGCAGTTTTGCATGCCTTCGCAGAACTTTAGTGGTGTATTATAGCTTAGCCTGTGAATGCAATAACGACTTGTAGTAAAACTTTATGTTCTTAAAATCTTTTCTCTAGTGGTGTCAACATGTACGCAATGGTCATAGGCAAACTTCCATTTCGATCACCAAGACAGGGAACAAAAAAGAGGCAAAAGTTATTGGAACAGATTACAGCAGGAATAACTGAGAACCATGAAAGTGAAATGTCTCACTTGTCACAGGGTAAAATATTATCTCTCATACAATTTGCACCATTTTCTTCTCTAAAACTACATTAGCCTTATTTGACTTATTTTTCTTTGTTATTACAATGCAGGCGCTCAAGATCTCATTTGCAGGTTGTTGCAACCTGATCCATCCCAGAGAGTCACTCTGGAAGAGGTGATGCTCAATCCATGGATTACAAAAGATGGTACAATGCCACTAGCCCCATTTCAGCAGCCTCCTGCTGACCCAACCACTGAACATCAGGTTAGGAAGAGTTAATAATTATGGCACCATCAAATCTAATATGAATTAATGCGATATTTGGGATATGTCAATCAGCTTTTCTCTCTCCCTCAGGTGATAGAGATGATGAATCTAGTGCTAGGTGAACCAGCTGGGCAGATCAAAGAAGCTGTAAAGCGTGACAGATGTGACTGGCTTGCTGCCATATACAATCTTCTCATGGACCAACCTGAAGGGAGAAACATACTACAAAGGTTAACACCTAATTTATCATTGTGCACCATGCCTAGTGCTGTCTGTCTGTCTTCTAGAATGATGAAGGAAGGTCCAGAAGGTCAAATAACTAGTGCAGCAGAATACCAGAGCAATACAACAGAACATCTGTCACTGTCTCAGAGTCAGCAAAGCCAAGGTACAAGACCAGACTAGCATGTAGCGTGTGGTAATAATGTGGACTGAATATTTTGTAGATATTTCTGATGCTAATGGTGTTGATGCACCAGGTCTGATACCAACTGTACCTCCTTTGTCTCATTCACAACCTCAAAAACATCATCATAAGTATACTCACTACTATCGCAAATCAGAAGTAAGTTAATGCAATATGCAGCATTAATGATGGTAGTTAATTTATTATATTAACAGACTGATTATGAAGCTTCTACATTGCCACTCACTAAAGGAGAGAGAAGAAGGCACCAAACAGCAGATGCTCGTGCGCTGGATCAGTTGCGTGCACACCACACACACAGTCATCATCCTGCTCCAATCTATTCTGGCAGACGTAACTCAATAGAGAGTCCACGGCACCATATCCATCAGCATGCACATAATGATTACCCATATGCCCGACAACCTCTAAGAATGCCTCATGAAGAGCCAATGTACAACTACTCCAATGATACCCATCACACCCAGACCCGGCCCAGTTCCAGACTGTCAGCACCAGAACCTATTCCTCTCCCTTTCCATCGCAGTCTAATACCAAATCAACAGCTTTACACTGGAACATCAAGAATTAGGAATTCATCGCCTCCTTCTCAGTCAAAGTCTCCTGTCGGTTATGTTGAATCGGTTCATTCGACAAGAAGAGAGGGAAGTCCTAGTTCTGCAAGAGGAAGCAGACGTAAATCAGGAAGTAGCTTAAAACCAGTGATGAAAAAATCGCTTTCGGGGTCTGTAGATGGTCAACTAGACATGACCCACAACTCAGCAATGTGGAGAGGAAGAGCACAAGTAGCTCCATTTAATCGTCGTGTGAGTATTGATGTACCACCTATTGGTTGGTCAACACAACCACAGTTTGGCAGCAACAACCGGCTAGCAACAGCCAGTAAACAGGCACCAGCTGATATTGCATCATTGATGATCACAACTGGGTCATCAACACCTGGTTACCGGAACGAAATGGCTCTCACTCATGGTGAACTGCAACGCATTGGAAGTGTAGGAGGAACAAGTCATGTTGACAGTGATGGAGAATTGAGATCAAGCCATAGTATTGAATTAAAGCACGAACTATTCAGAAATTCATCACACCAAATCGAGACTGTTACTGAAGGTATTCAGATTGACATGCTTCCACATGACGGAGGAAGAATGCCATCACAAAAATGGCGAAGTTCATCTGCTAAATCTGGACCTACTCGACAGTCCTCTGTTGGCTTTTTAGGTCAGAGACCATCTGAGTTTACGGCATCTGCAAAACATCTTGGTGAACATACCATGTCTGCCTCATTTGATTCTGGTACAGCAGCACCACTATCATTGGCTCACCGTCGTGAGCTTCCTAGTCTGGATCAAAAACTCAATGGTACAATGAAGGTAAGAAACTCTTAGCTGTAGTAATGATAAGTTTGTAGTCAGATCAAGTACTATACAAGCGTCTGTTTTTATTCAGGGAGCAGTTTTAGACAAACGCTCACCAGGAGGCCGCAGAAAAAGCTTTAGTGGATTGATTGGAAAAGCATTTAAGTTGAGAGGAGGAAGCGAAGGAAGAAAGGAGAGGCAAATGCCAGCTGTGGCAGCAGGAGGTGGATTCATTCCTGATGTCTAACATAAATAACAATATTACTACAGGTTGTCATTAAATTATTACTGATATCACTTGTCAATAATAAATATTTGATATTAGATTTACATCTTAACTACATAGCTATAGCAAATGAAATAATCGTACAGCAGGTTTCTTAGTGAAAAGGACGTCACTTACTCCAAAATCACTGTCGTTTAAATTGTTCAGAATTTCCACAGTCATGCATCTGTCATGGAACACATGCACGACACTCACTGACTCTACGCTCTTTGCTTCAACATTGCAAGATATCTGAAGAATACACATGATTGTTGTATTACATACATGTAGTGTGCAAAATCATAACAGCCTCAAACTGCCGCGTTGCGCATGTGCAATGAATTACATCCACATGGCACAGTGCTCGTGCACGATGCGACAACGAGGTTATTCCTTTTGATGGCAGCATTACTGGACATCTTAGCAAATCATGGCCGTGGCTGAGATAGCCATCAAACAAGAAATTATGTCGGTTGAGGCCGAGAACAGTGAAGCAATACCAGCAGCAGATCCAGTAAACCTAGAAGAACGGATTTTACATCTCTGTGCCAAATATCCGAAGGGAATCACTGATCAGATGATAGTAACTGACCAGCCTGCTATAGACACTGTCAAGAGAATGAAAGCTCTGCAGAGGCTGCTGTCAATGGTGAGTTAGTGAGTACATGTGTTGTGAGAAGGTGTGGTCGTTTAAGTATGCCTACTTGTGACTACAATGTGTATCACCCAGTGTGTTGTACTAATTTGGACACAGTTATGTTAGCATCTACTTAAGTAGGTCTTGCTTGCTGCTGCTGCTGTGTGAGCATGTGTCAATTGTTAGTAATCGATCTCTAGGAAAATATCTACTGTCACTTGATGCTTTTTTATACATGCAGGGAAAAGTTGATCTTCTCAAGCAAGGTGCTAACCTCATTTATCGACTCAAGACCACTGCTTCCACACCAAGGTACTGGTCGGTGTTGTGTATAATAGCAGGATACACAGTAAGATAAAATTCCTATCTCGATTATACCCTCTTTTTGAGGCAAATTATATCTTACCATTATTATTTTCATTGTTGGATGCACAACGGCTGACAACTGCTGTAGTAATTCTGCACATCTTGCTAATGACACTGGTTGGGGTAGCATATCCATCAGGTTGGCACGAAACCATAGCTACACCAGACTGAAAACATGTCCATCATATAATTATTTGTTTGTTCTTCAAAGACTATCTAAAATTTTATGAACACTGAGAATTCATTGTCTAATGCCATAGTTGAGGTCACCAAGCGAAACACTCAAAGTAGTCGAGAGCCTAGAGAAGTTGAACTACAGTATTTTTTCAAATGACTGCAGTATAATCTCGTGGGATAACACCATTAAATGACTGCAGTATAATCTCGTGGGATAACACCATTACATTTTGTAGTTCATGGCAGAGGTGAATGAGTTACTTAGTCCACCTCTGGCTCCAATCATGTGCTATTGTCTAAATAAAATTGGTATTAATTGCGTATCCATACTACAAAGGCTTGTCCACACTACAGAACTGGTTCAATGGTTAAAGATCAGATCATAGTGCATCAATCTGCTTACCGTGTGTCTGCACTGGTTGCCATTTGATCGAATTGCTGTTGTCGATCATGTCATGTGACGTAAGCAGCAGCTCGCTAAATAGCAAGAAAACTGGTCTAGTCACGTACTAACGCTATTCTGGTGTGTTTCATGTCCTTTCTTTGCAGACCAGGTGCAACTAGTCTCACGCCATGTCTTCGAGACTACGCCCACATCCAATTCAAGTTACTTCAATGCACCTCCGTATATGCATTGGGGCGAATGCGCATCGATCTGCGTAGATTCATTGTTTTAAAATTGACGTGTAATAGTGCGGATGGGATTAAACTGGTTTCAAACTAGAGTTCTAATGAACGCATACCCGTGTGCTGAGCTAGGAGCTAAACACGACTACTCCAGCATTACTGGAACACGCACGTTACAGCTAGCCCATAAACAGCTCCAGAAAAATAGATGGTAGCATACATGCACTAACAGTTGATTGGCACATCACAGAAGGCCTCAAGAAAGACTGATACCGTAGCTATAGGCCTCAAGAAGCTCTGACGTACGGTACATGTGAGACTGAGTGAGGACATCGACATGGATAGGAGGTTGGGTGACACACCCACAATACCGTAAAGTGCTCTTACAAGGACACGTAGCTTTAGAAAGCCATGGATTAGCCGCTCGAGCAAGGCTTGCCAGCACAGAAAACATCTTCATAGGACTATAAATTCAGTGAAGAAGCTGCAGAGGGTGTTTTCGTGGAGAGTTTTGAGCGCTAAGACGTAAACAGGCGTGTTTTTTGTCCACACACACACACATATAGACGGACATAAACGCATAACCCTCGCGCATACTGCGCACGGGTAATGAGCATTGAACCGCATTAGAGCCCTAGTGCGGACGAGCCTTTAGTATGCAAATTTGAAGGAAGAATTTGTTCCACGATGTAGTGTGAATACACCTTCATTCTTGGCGACTACAGTGGAACCTCTCTAAAGCGGGCACAATTGGGACCCATCAGCCAGTAAAGAGTAGGCCCCAGTCGGGAGGTCAATAATTTGTGCGCGTGGCCAAGTTCGTCGCACGGGACGATGCAGGAGTGTCAAAAGTCTCAAAAACTGACTGAAACTCGAGTCTGTTGTACTTCATGACGATCTAGGCATCACCACAAGGTATCTTTCAGGCCTTGCTCGATTCTTGGAAGATCTCCAGGACCAAGGTGTCACGCACGAGGTGGGCCATCCTCACTATCGAGCGTGTTAATGTATTATGTTAGTCGTGTCGGACACAAACAACGTGGCTGCAATACGGAATAACGAGGTAGCCGCTTACGCTATTTAGAATGTTTTATTGTATTGCATCAATTGAGTTTCAATCAGGACCGCACTTCAGTGGCCGCTCGAGCGAGGTGGTCGCTTATAGAGGTTTCACTGTATTAACAAGAGAAGTGAGCATCTTTGAAGATGGCATTTCACAGATAGGTGAATAGGGCGGCTAGGGATGAGATGGAACCTAGCTAGTGATGGCACAAAACATCCTAGCCTTTTTGACATGAAAAGCAGCCAAATATGATATGCCCAATCTTGCTGACTATTCTAGTGACACAGATCATCAAGTGGGCATTCATGATTGACTGAATGCTTGTGTGCTGATTTTGGTTATTAACAGTGATTAGATTAGAGTATACCGTATTGCCGTTTTTTTTCGCTGGTCAAATAGTTCGTTAGCCAAATTTGGGCTGGGTCTAATTTTCGTCACAGACCCACGTCATAGAACTTTTTAAATAGGCAAAAAGAATTTTCGAAATCTGATTTTCGACCCGCACCAGTTGTTCGAAAATTAAATCCACATGAAAACTAGGCACCAAAGGTGCAGATGCCTCGGTGGAATGCCACCATTTCACATACACAGTAAAGTTAAACTAGTACTGCAGCTGTTGTACCTTTCTGTACAGCAATCACAATGCAGTATATAGTTATGCAATCAGAAGCCAATCAGTGCTGACCACTAATTCAACTGGGCGTGTCTATAAAGTTCAATTCGAGTGCAGAGCACAGCACAGCACATACACGAGCGAGATAGCGTCCATAGCTTGCTTACACAATTTCTTTAGAAATACGCTGCTATCCTGTGACTTATCAGCTTCTAGGCAGTCAACTGTGGATAGTTTTGTCTACGGAGAACTCTAGATCATCAACTACTGTAGCTCAAGCTCGAGCTGTAGGCCTTCGAGAGAATTTCGCTAGACCTACCAAGCTGTTTTGTAGTACAAACGAACTCACTAGCTGTAAGGCAGTCAGCTGTAAACTGTTTTGTCTTTAGAGGAGTCCAGATAGCCGGGAACAGCCATCGAGGTAAGCATCTCACGCCATAACTCACGAACGGAGCTTTAGAACCAACAATTTATCAATTCAGTTCTGAGCAAATAGCGATTTCTACCTGTATTGCTGATATCAGCGCTTAGTTTTTAGCGTGCGATGCGCTATGCTGGCAACGGACAGAAAATGCACCATTGGTGCGGGTTATGCCTCGGTGGATGTGCATGTAATGCTATAACAGAGTAGGATTCATATTCTGCTGCCAGCATTCAAATAGCACAGGCAGAAGCAATGCAGCAATTTTATAGTCATGCAACCAGAAGCCAAACAGTGCTGAGTAATAATGTAACTGGGCGTGCCTACAATGGTAGTAGCCTGGTTACAAGTATAGCTTCTTCGCGCAGTTTCTACGGACCTGCGCTGCCATCCTGTAGTATAAATTTAACCTACAAGCTACTAGACAGTCTGCTGTGGGTAGTTTTGTTTTCAAAGAAGTACTGATCGACAGCAAAAGCCAACTCTAGAACAAAGCTTTGCATCGAACTTTCGCTAGTTCACAATCGAGATAATATCGAGTTCTACCTGCATTGCAAGTTTCAGAGCTTACCTTTCAGTGTGCGCCGCTAAAATGGTGAAACAGACAGACAGACAACGCGATTACAGTATGCCTCGTGGCTCCGCCCACCGAGGCATAATGACACACACACAACACGACTACTGTATGCCTCGTGGCTCCGCCCACCGAGGCATAATAACCGGCTATACGGTAGTATGGTGATATTGACCAATCAGATCTACTAGCTACTAGGTTCTGTTTCACATAGAACCAAGCTGTGCTTCATAGACACCAGGTGTTTCATTGGTTGATTTGAGCAGGATTATAGATTATAAGTAATAAAAACATTTTAACAAAAATGCAAGAGATTTAGGGTTGGTACATGTATCGAAAAAGTATGAGAACAAGATTGTGAACTTATATGTAAGTAAACAAGATTTAAAATATAAAGGACTGTAACAATAGCAGTGTAATGCTACCTCCCTATTACAACTATAGAAAGCAGTTAATTTAGGGAGGTAGCATTACACTGCTATTGTTACAGTCCTTTATATTTTAAATCTTGTTTACTTACATATAAGTTCACAATCTTGTTTTCATACTTTTTCGATACATGTACCAACCCTAAATCTCTTGCATTTTTGTTAAAATGTTTTTTTTACTTGTTTCTTTTCTTTTTTATTTATTAATGACTTAGTTGGCACTTATGCTAATACAGTGTTACTGCAAAGAGAACTATTCTGGCCACTGCGGAGTGACTACACAGTCTACATGCACTTGATCAGCTCTGCACTACATGCAACACGTACCATGCTAAGCCTAGCTTTCTTACCAAGCCTGACAGGCAAATCAGTGACGATTTGCTCGTTGTCTGCTGTAAACGCTGCTAGCTAGTGCCTAGTGGAAGTAGCGTTTGTACTATGGTGCACTTTTAGTAGAATAATTACATACACGGGCATGCGCGAGTAGGTGTAACCTAGTAACGGAGTTTAAGCAGAAGGCATGGAATAGAGTCTGTTATAGACCAACAATCACTGTTTTTCTGGAAATACTCGCTTCTCCCAGTGTTTTAGGCCTAAATAGATATCAGGTGGACTGACTGTCATAGGTAGCGTTGCTTCTGTGTACGTTTAGTTGCGTTTGGTTCACTCACTACTGTGCTAGACTCTGAAGAATAGGAAAGAAAGAAGATGAACAATTTATGTACATAAAATTTGTACTGTTAATATCGTTAGGACGTAGACGTGGACTTTTCTCGTTCTAGCTGTTTCTGCATTAAAGTTTCAAGCAGCTCTTTCTGGTGAACAGTTTCTGCATCAACATTTGTGAGCAGCTCCATTCAGTAGACCGTATGGCTTAGTTTTCCAGTTGTATGATGTCATAGGCAGGGGACAAGAGGTAAAATCTTGCCAGAAAAGTTGCCATTCGGAGTTATGGGTTGAAGTAGGCGTGAGATCGCCCTGGATTTGACTTCCCAGTTCATTTCTTCGTGGTAGCCTACCAGGACGCCTGCAGACTATCAATGGCACTCCACTAAAATTGGTTGGTGGCATTTGTTTGTGTTTCTCTTGGGATGCAGAACTCGGAAAAATTCATGATACATGTTTGGTTGTTGCCAGCAACCTACTATGTGTCAGAGTTAGTGTTGTGGGGCCCGGCGGATTTCGCTTGCAGGAGACTGTCTGGTCACAACTGCAGTAGGTGGATGGATCTCCACAGGAATTCATACAGAGCTAATTATAGGCTAAAGCCACAACTCTACAGCACTTACAATCTAACGGGTTTTTTCTCGGCAACTCGAACAGCTCAAGATCTACAAACAGTCTCCCTATCTCTTGTGGCAGCTTTATCGCATATCGTGAAACTGGTACATTGTCCCAGGCAGCGTAGTAGTACGGATTGAGCTGTTTAGTGCGTCAGGCACAATACGAGCAGTCTAGTGATAGTGCAGCAAGCTCTAGTGTTGTGTTTTGTAGTAAAATTAAGCGTATTCTCTGTTCCAAATGCATGCCCATAGGAAGATCGATCTCCATAGCAACCGTGGGTCAATTATTGAATTCTGGCCATGCCAATGATTCGCCTACCTACTGCAGTTGTGACCAGACCGTCTCCTGCAAGCGAAATCCGTCGGGCTCCGTGAGACTAAGCTTTAGAATCTACAGAAGTACGGTCTTTCGTGCATTTCACAATTTTGCAAATGAATAATTAATGAGTAACTGGTACCGCCATTGTAAATCATCACAGAGAATCGAATGCGGCACTGGAGACAATGAGGAGCTGTGTGAGTGTAGCGGTGTATAATTAAATTCACAGCAATCAGCTTAAAAATTCCAAAGTTACTGTGCCTCATCATTTTATGCTGACTTGTTCTTGTGTATCACATATCAAGCTTGTAGAGCATAACAACAGAAACGCATTGTTGGTGTCTAGCTTATACAACACAAGCAGAATTACTTCATTAATAATTGAACTCTTAAAACATTAGGTTACACAATGCTACCTTTGAGAAATGAACCAGTAATGAACAGAAGCTACTCACCCAGTTTTATTCTCAATTACAGACATCTTTGAAACTGTTGAATTACTCAGAATGAGTGCCAACCATTATTAATGACTGTAACGACACGCTAGCATCCACTGGAGCTCACCAATCGTTCTCTAATCTTTTCCCGGTGTATTTTTGGTGCAACATTGATGGCATGCAAGCTAAAATTAATTCTTGCAGCAGTGAGGGGTTCGTGCCTTATTTGTTTATTTCCTTTCTTGAACACGGTTTAATTACAGGAATTTGCAAATTTAATGTACCACCAATTGGCACACGTGACCCATTTCCAATATAATATCTATTTGCACATCAAGATCAGAAAAATTGAGTTGTAAAAACAGGTTATTTTCGTAAAATAAAATGTCTGCAAGTGCTCCAAAATGAAGATAGCATATACCTATCATAGTGCCTCATCTTTGTGTGCTACCAACTGTGCTGCAACACTAGTCTAGATTGCGTAGATTGCCACTGCACATGTGAATCTGATCCTGTGCACTAGTGAAACACTCACTTTGTTCACAGATTAGGTATTTCATTGAGTGCCATGACATCCTTTATATCAATGGTCTTGCTCATGTACACCTCATTGATTGTGTTGTTGATAATAATAATTTTTATGTGCACATAAAGCTACATTATATTGTATAATGATGTACTGACACCACATGTAGTACTCAATGGAGGAATAGCTGGTGCTTATAAACCTCATGTGAAGTTACCTAATCTAAAAACAGTCTACAATGGCCTGTATAGTGTCAAGATACATGTCTCTGTTATATCTAATAATTGAACAAGCTATTGTTATAGAGGAAGATTGTAGTCTCTTCCTCTCATCTACAAACCTCAATGCAAGAGCTATTGTCATCAATATACTTTTCACAATGGTCATCTAGATCTATTGTTCATCTGTATGAACTGGCAAGGTTATGGTTACCATGACATTATCTCTCTACTATCCTAAAATTGTGGCACTTGATTTCCTGTATGGTCTTACCAGCAGTACAGTTATTCATGATCTGGTGCAGGTTGTTTACCAGTGCTATAGGCTGGACAGGTCACAGTGTAACCACACCAGTAGGTGTATACCATAGAGCCAGTCTGACTGCATGTGATTAGCTCAGCTGCTGTGTACATGAGGGTGTGTGCTAACATGTTAGTGGAACCACTTTTAGCTTTTAGTATTGTTAGCCTGTCTGTGCAGTCCACATACAGTACTAGTGTGATACATCCTCATGATTCATACTGTAATGTTCTCACTGTATAGATTGACATCATTCTGAATATCCTAACTGCGCTTCCTTTTCTTATAGTAAGACGAAAGGATTTGAAAGAGAAGAGAAGCTTGTATACCAAATTGTGGAGGACAGCGGCAACAAGGGAATATGGATAAGAGACATCAGAATACGTTCAAACCTTCCTAACACTCAAATCAGTAAAATTCTTAAAACTCTTGAAAGCAAGAAACTGATAAAAAGTGTCAAGTCAGTACAAGCATCCAAACGAAGGGTGTACATGTTATACGATCTGACACCAGACGAGTCATTGACTGGTGGAGCATGGTACAGTGATCAGGACTTTGAGAGTGAGTTTGTGGATGTTTTAAATCAAAAATGCCTTCATTTTCTGCAACAAAAAGTGAGCTCTACTGTAGCTTCCCCTTTCTCTACTCCTGACATGTTTACTGGCTTGTTTTATGTACATGTTGACAACATGTTTTACTACAGAGTCACAAAGCACACTTACAACATGGCGACCCTGTTTCTCGAAGGAGAGCTTCCTATGCTAGTGTTAGTGATGTTTGTCACTTTATAACAGAACTGGGGATCAGTAAGGTGAGTAACAAATTGTCCTGTTATGGTTGTCCACTTCATACATAGCTATTGTCCAGCAAACAAGCATTAGTGATGATAGTTATTATAGTAATGCTTCATGTGTTATAATAGTGCCCTTCTCTCTCATGTTGATACATTGCCAAGGTAGTGAAGTAAGCTTGTTTTGGAACATGAAATCAATTGTGTTTTATCTCTACTGCTACTATAAGCTAACTACTGGATTGTACTATAAGCTAACTACTGGATTGTACTATAAGCTAACTACTGGATTGTACTATAAGCTAACTACTGGATTGTACTATAAGCTAACTACTGGATTGTACTATAAGCTAACTACTGGATTGTACTATAAGCTAACTACTGGATTGTACTATAAGCTAACTACTGCACTACTTGATGGTACTAACTGGATTGCTAACAGCATTTTCTAGGATTTGAGATAGCATAGCCTAGCAACATCTGCAATAAAACACAAGAAATACTTAAATTATTATGAAACCTCGAGTAATATTGTTGGCATCAAGGCACTAGTAGATAGCTACCATTATTGGAACTGTGAACCAGTATGTGAATTAGTAAAAACTTGTGATAATGGCTGTGTTCAGTGATGTTTATAGCACCACCCTATCTGCATTCACTGGTAGTTTGAATTTTTAAATTATTTGACCTTTGTTTCCTAATCTCTCATTTATACTGCAACCACTACAGAAGGCATACATTTTGTAATCAGCTAATTACACACTCTCTGATATGCAGTCTTGTTTGATTATTGTAATACTGCATTGATACATGAATTACACAGATATACCACTGGTTTGACACTTATTATGAATGGCTGTGTCACTGCCTGGTGACTAGCATTGGAAGGTGTTGAGGGTGGTACATGGGCTGCCCTGTTGCATGCACCAAGTCCTCCTGTTGTGATAAGGGAAGTGCCTGTGGTTCAGTCAACAATGGCTGTTGTGATAACAGCTTGACATTATAGCTACTGTATTATAGCTGTGCCAATATTGGACAACTTTATCACTTTCATGAGAACATGCAACTTGAGATGCTCCCTTGCAAAGCCTTATCCACCTTGTACAGTCAGTGACTTCTTATCTCCTATGCTTGCTTGGAAGGGTGGTTGTGTTGAAGCTGTGTGTGCCCCTGATAGAGCAGCTGGTGGAGCTGGTGATAGTATCAGCACTTCACCTGCTTATTGTGTGTCTGTGAGATATAGAGTGTTGGTGTTAATAAGTGCATGAGACCCAAGCTGTACATGGGTAGTTAGTGTTTCAACAGAATGATAGTGTCATAAATTTTAGTTGCTGATGCCCATAGAACTTTTGTCTTTCTGCATAAATTCACACTGATTATTACACTAGCAATGATGTACTAGTGGTCAGCTTCGCTCTGCATAGCAATGTGAATGAAAATATAAAGTGGCTATAAAAAAATAGTGATTAGTTCCTGAGCAATGTTAGACAGGAATCATAAAGGTCAAAGTTAGTGCTATGCTATCACCATTCGATACAGGAAAGGTTGCTGTCTCTTGGAGCAGAATGTAGGCATTGGCATAATAAGATTTTCACGTCAGAATTTTAGAAAACTATGCAATAGTAGCAAGCAAAACTGCTTGGCATCAGTTCTTCTATAGGTACAGTGGGTGCTCTTGTCACAAGCACATCCTAACTACTTTACTCCCAAGATGGCACGGCAGAACCGGGGAATGCTCAAATAACCATCTGAAAGTTTATTAAACCACCACAGTGTAGTAGTATATCTGCTATATCTGCGTGGGCACAACTGACTCGAGCTTCCTTACACATGATGACTTTACCACATTCTATAAGCTTCCGAACAAACCACCAAATTTTGTTTTTGTGAATCAAGTATTTCAAACCTTGATATGCTTGTCAAGAAAGGCTTGTGTGCCTAATTTTCATAATATTGCTGAGACTCAAGATCATTGTTTGATGAAAATTTTAGTACTTCCGTAGTCAGTACATGTTCATAGTACTTTGTGACTCATTCAACCATAGTACCAAGAGGGCATGCAAATCTGAATACCGTAGTAGTAGACGGCATAGCGCTGAGTGTTACTATGAATAGATATCTGTATAATCACAAGTGTGCAGGTGTGTCCTGAATTTCAGTTACCAAAATGGCAGCAGTGCATATCAAGAGCGGCAGCTAGTGACTCATTGCCGATGGATAAGCATACTAGCTGTTTACCTGGATCTATTGCATCTAAAACACCTATGAGTACAACCATGGCTGCCACAGCTTTGTGCAAGAAGTACAGATGCTTGAGCCATTCTCCAGAACTGTTCTCTAGGTTCATCTTCGCCCTTGCTTCATGCACTCTCAGCAGATCATGCTTGTGCACGTGACCAACCGGAAACATTCACTTATTAGTAACACTCAGCATTATGCTGTCTACATTAGTTGCATGCCCTCTCGGTGGCTCGATAAGCCCTTGGTGATACTATTATCTAATCCACAATCCAGTTTCTGCTTGTGGTGTACACTGGCATTAGTCATTTGTAGTCAACAGTACGAGTCTCTAAGATATGTGTTGATAGTATGTATGGTGATATAAAGCTACTAGCATTATGCATAAACTATCTCTTTCTGCCTCTGCAGTAATATTGACTGTGTTGTTTGATTTGAACACAGCTTTATAAGGAACATAGAACAAATTGCCTAGCTGCATGCTGTTGTAGCACAGTAAGAGCAGTTTAATTTAGATCTTTAGTTCTGTCTGGGTCTTGTTTAACCAGTCATAAGAGATCAGCTTGTTGAGTCAAAATGATGAATAATTATGGAAAGCTATGTTATCAAAGAATATCCTTCAATAGCTTCAATGATAATCATTTTGTGATATCATCCTTGCTAAGTGAAGAAGTGTGTATTTTGAAAATTGCATTTTTTTGCGCTTTACTCATCAGAAAAGCTGTAAGCAATCCTGGATTAATTTTACGATAAGCTATGTGTTATTGATCTTGAAGTTGCAGTACTTTAGGAAGAAAGGTAAAACTCTGTTACAATGCACTAGTCACAGAGGCATTACAATCCCATGTATTGTGTGGGGTCACCTAGTGTCCATGACCAGGATTAAGATCAAGACTGATGTAAACAAGGTTGATCCTAGGTGACCCTCCTTGTAAAATTTCTGTGCTCATGTATTATGTATATTCAAAGGATGTTTCCTTTACTAAAGACTATATTATTGTAATACCCTTTAGCTATACCCATGAACTATAGTTCAGACTAAACAACAGGACTTGATTTCTGCAGCTGCTTGGCTGTATACCATTGTCACCTGGTGTATGGTGTTATTACAGTGAAAGGTGTGGCTATTCATATCCTATACTACTTGAGGATATACCACAGCCCCTCCTATAGTGATGATACTGGTTTGGCTGTGTATACTACAGTCTGTGATCCAAGACCATGATCTTGCGTTGTGTTGTTTAGGGATTTGACCTTTTTTGGCTATCTATCCTAGCAACTTAACAGTCTACTGTGAATAAAATTCATTCTGGTGTACTTTTAAATCTCCTTTTGTAAAAATTATAATTTGTATAATATTATTCTAATTTGTTATTAATTGGTTACTAGAATCAGAATTTTTTATCATGATGCAACACCAGGCAAATAGTTGGTTATTATGAATTGGTTTTAGTGATATTTTATTCAGTAGTGTCTGGTTGGCTTCTTCATTCTATGCTGACCATGTGAGATGTATCATTCATTGATGTATCATTCATCTGTTCCTTCCCAATTTTTCCTCCTCCATGTGGTTTGTTCACTGTCAATACATTACTGGTTCTTTAATTACCTTTGCAAACTATGGTCAGTGTTTTAATTTTCCTCTGATAACAGAAGAAGTAAATTCCATGTTTCTCTGTCTGTTTCATGTTAATGTTGCAACCTCCTTTTGCTGTTTTCCTATAGTTACTTGTATTGTCTCTCCTCACAGGTCAAGCTCACAGAGACAAACATTCAATCTATTCTTAACACGTTGTTGTATGATGGCAAAGCAGAGGTAACGATGGAGACTGCTGAGGATGATGTGATAGTGAAGTTGTATCGTGTGTCTCGTACAGTAGTAATGCGTCCTGGGTTCAGCAGAGTGCCGTGTGGAGTATGCTCTGTGAGTAACTCATTAATAAGCTAACATCATTTGATCTACTGCCCAACTTATGTGATCACAGTAACCAGTTAATGTTAGTGTGTGCGGCCAACACTATGATTAATGTTCGTAACTGTGGCTCTTTATTTGCTGCAAAGCTAATACTGGTTTGGATCAATGTAAGCAGTAATTAGTTGCAATTAAAAGTATTCATAACATGATAATTGTGGCCTCAGAACTGGAAACAGTTAATCAGATGATGTTGATAAATCAACTAGTCTATTGAAATTGCTGATTTGAGCAAACACCATAGTGTCCAGACATATTCACATATGCTCTCTCTTCCTGAGGTCATATTCTAAAGGAATGGCTTTGAGGTCAGTTATTGTGACACTAATGGTCGATTTAGGTCACACAGATGAGCTCCTCCCATGCACCAACTGACCAGTTTGCTTGTAAAAACAGTATACCTGCTTTAGTAACGATCTTTTTCTTATAATAACTTTGAAATTTTTGATCATGCTCGTTATAAATTTCTTGGCTAATTTATTGCTTAGTGAATCATTGGAATCCCTCTTAGAGGACACGCCTCATCCCTCTATAATGGACACTTAGTGAATCCCAAATAATGTATAATAAACCCCTGACCAGAGGACACCCTCTCTATAATGGACGATTTTTGTTTGTCCCAATGGTGTCCACCAGTTTCACTGTAGTAAGTGGTAAAGACTTCTTATTAGAAGTGTCAGTCAGTATGGAAGTTGCTTTATAAAGTGTTTATGATTTCAGACATTCACTATTCAGCATTGTCCACTAAAGGTGTTGTCTGGCACTTTATTTCAGTATAATGTGATAAATTGAGTGCAATGCTGATGGTATTCTATTGGTATTTATACTCTCTTTGTCTTATTTAGGTTATTGACCAGTGTAAAGATGGTGGCTCTATTTCTCCTTCATCCTGTATCTATATGAAGGAATGGATTGAATTTTAGTATTGATTGTTAAGATGCTATTCAAAACAGCACAATTGTGGTTGAGAAAATGGTTTTGTGATGATTAGTGACTCAATACTTCCTCCACACTCAATAGCAAGGAAGCTGTCAGTGTGTATTACTGGAAGAGCTCTTGTGCTTGTGTTGCTAAGCCAGAAACAACATAATGCATCATCAGCAAGCTAGGTGCAGTTGTATTGTGTTCATATTGAGCTTAGTTCCTAGAAGATGCTTACCTCCCAACATATGATCAGCAAGCTAGGTGCAGTTGTATATTGAGCTAGTTCCTAGGAGATGCTTAACATATGATCAGCAAGCTAGGTGCAGTTGTATTGTGTTCATATTGAGCTAGTTGTTAGTTCCTAGGAGATGCTTACCACCCAACATATGTCTGTGTGTTGTGAGCATAGCAACCACCTGCATTAACTTGTCTTAGTTATAATAGTTATTTAAAAGTGCAGGTCATTGTTATGGTGCACAGATTGTTTTCTCAAAATATATGATTTACTAGTCATGTCTTCTCTCCAAGATGTGCTTATCAATACTCTGGGTGGTTCTAGCATCCCATAGGAAGCCGCAATAAGTCCTAGTTCCAGCCCTCTTCTCACTGACAGAAATTATTGCGCAACAAATATTTCTCTCAAAAGAATAATACAATGATCAGTGATGGTATAATAATGAATGCAGCGACAGTTTAAAAAAACGAACATATTAGCAAGAATAAATAGAATGATAAATAATAATACACAAACCAGAATGACTCCTAAAAATGGCTGTCAAAAAGTGATGATTATTTATTCAGCCTGATTGGAAAGTTTTCAAAACATGATCATGCAGTTCCTAACAGATTTTTTGCACCTAAATTGCTTGTATGTTTCGGAGGTAAGTCAACTTTTCCAACAGTCGTTTTTGTCTTGCTTGCTCTCGCAGTAATTCTTCTTTCAACTTCTGGTCTCGTTGTTGTATGCATTTGATGTACTCGCACGCCTTACGAAGAATAATAACTTTTGGTGCTCTGTGATTTTCTTCCAGTTCAGGAATACCTTGCCGTAACATGTCGAAACTATTTTTCAAGTCATTTCTTCTCTTTCTTTCCAAAACATTGTGTGATGCTCTTCTTGCTTCATCGTCTGAGTCATTGCTATTTTGTGAAGATTGTGATGAGATACGCACGATTCTTTTCCTTTTTCTTCTCCCTGGCGAACCAACTGGAGAAGAGTGTCTCGATACTGGTGCACTTTGGGTTGATCTTCTACGTGATTCCTCTCTTTCTACTGTCACAACGTCAATTTCTTCTTCTAGTGGAAGGAGATAGACAATAGTCAAACTCTGAGTACAATTGCAACTTGTATAGAGACCAACCTTTCTCACCTGATTCTGAAGTGGATATTCCTCCCTTTAAGGACTGCGAGGGTACTGGTAATGGCCGTATGCCGCTCACGCCACACTGAACTTCAGTTTTCAGCCCAGGAAATACTGCAGCTGGCTCTACGCATTCTTCTTTGGTCACGGGAGCGTCCTGTTCGTCAGAAGATTGTGACGCCATTCTAGGCGATGGTGACGGAATAGCAGCAGGAGGAGGATGTATTGCAGAACACGAGGTGGGCACTGAGCTATGGATTTTCTCGAAAGATTTACTCTCGCACTGGCCCCACATGCAATCGCCGAGTAAAAGCTCACTGGACTGTGACTGAATTGGACTCTCTGTTACGTCGATAGCTTCCGGATATAACATGTGCTGATACTCGAGGAGGTCGTAGATGAGTGCTGCTGCTTGTTCTTCCGTGCTGTCTGCGTTTGACCCCGAATCTGTGTCCACGGGGGTACGTGATGGTGTCAAATACTCCATGGTGTCGGGGGATCCAGGAGAACGAGTAGGTACTAGAAACCATAAGTCGTCAGCCAGCGCATCGAAGGGCGAGGATATTCCTTCTGTGTCGATGGTCTCCATTCCGGTAGGTGCTCGAGGAGAGTTGTCGAAATCGTGTAATAGTGTGGCCGACATCTCGTTGACTGCATCGATAGCTTCCACGAGCGAGGATGCCATTTCTGCAGAAAGAACAGCAGCTTGTAAGGAACAGCAATGGTGGTGTGGGGAAAGCCTTCAGTGGGTATGCACTAGGATGGTTTCTACAGCTGACCCTTAAATAGGCCGTAGTATACCTATAAACACCTGCATAGTGCTACTACTATGACACGCTAATCTAGATCACAAAGATAGCTGCGGCGAATTTACGCCGCAGCACTAACCAACAGAGCATTCTGCTTGTGCAGCACATTAAAGCAATCCGTTCATAAGCTAGTTAGCTGCAAATAGCTGCTACTTTTCTACTGCTATCATTAATTTTGCAAAAATGCAAGCTTACCAAAGTTTGTCAAACAATCCGCAGTTCAATGCTAAGCTCTTTCTTCTTTCTTTCGTCGGCACAACGGCGGCTATAAACCAGTGGTGGGCGGTCCTATACTTTATGTGGTTAAAATGTGGTAAGCTTGCTAGACCCCGCCTATTGCCTAGCTTTTGTTGCGGGATGTAGCCGTTATTACAGCACTAAATCACTCCATTCTAATGTGGTACGAGAATCCCATTCACTTTGTTTTGTGTCTTTAATGCATTAACAAGTTAACCTCTGTTCGATCACTGCAATGAATCAGGTTCGATTGTAACATGTAAATCTTTGTAATTTCAGTAGTTGACAATTGCGAGAATTTTTCTTGTCTAAGCACCATCAATAGAATGTTCTAGCTGTTAGCGCCATTTGGTGTCATACATACTTCAGACACCGTAACTTTATCAAAAAGTGCTAAAATATTCTGAAATTAAGATAAATTATAGAATACAAAATCCAGTGGTTTTCGGGCAGGTCCTCTGTTAAACGTATTGGTGCACATCATTTCTATGGCTTAAGTGCAAATTTAACAACATTTTCAAAATGACTGCCAAGAAAATTTGGACATTTTACGGCTTGAAGATACTCGGGAACCACAATTTTGCACATTCTCCATGATCGGGACTACATTTTGCCCTCACCAAAACCACTGCTATTTGTATGTACTTTTCAGTAGCCAGCCCCAAGTACTGACTTTGAGCAAAATTTGATGAGGTTGCTGCACTTTATTGGCTTCACTTCTGAAGTGGGAGGAGCATATTGACGACTTGAGTGTGATCAGCTACTCATTGGCGAAAAAGGACGCAAATTTGAGACCAGTAGCATAAAAGATAAAAGACACATGAGATATTTGCGAGAGAATTGGTGAGCATTTACGAGGTTAAAATTCCAGCAAGATAATTTAGTAGTTAAAGGGTTAAGATAAAACAATTGTATTAGATTTTTGACAGATAGAAAGCAATGCACACAACAGTGGGGTGCTACAGACTGGAACATGATAATGTACTATTAACTTCCTTGAATCTGTCCAGCACTTTGCTTTGAATCCTCTAAATCCTGGTCCTCTGATTATTCTTCATTTTTCTTCAATGATTAGAATACACAAATACGGATTATGTGATTGTATCAACTCTTAGTGAGCAACTCTGACCTCTCGTCATTTCACTTGTCGTTAAATTTTCTGCAAAAGTTCTTCCTACTACAACACTCTTTCCAACCCTTGCTCCCATCAAGCTATAAACTCTCTTCCTTCTACCTCAACTCTCAGAGTCCTTTTTGACTTTATAAAACCAATTTAGACTACTGTTGTCTGTCAACCTTTTATTATTATCTACACATAAATTTTGCATCCCCAAAGTCTTGGTCATTTGTGAAGACCAAGGATCATTGGTAGAATTACTTATAAGTTTTTTGTTAATTATTATCAGCCAAGAAAGCAAGAAAACCAGTTCAAGGCATCTTTTATCTTGCACATACAAAGACCACATGACCACCCCAGCTTGTGTTGTGGGTTTTCCTGTTACTGAATCATTCATTTGCAGTACAAAACTAAAGAGCAAAAACACAACTGATAGTTCTTAAGAGGTGACAGAGTCTCTACATGACTATGACTATTGACGTTTGGTTTGTAGTACTACTAGTACATGTCAGTCTGTGTAGATAAAGAAGAAGTAAATACACCTTTAGTCAAAAGCCTGAGATGAGTGTCTTACTTTTTGTAGCTCTCCAGTGGCAGCCAGTTCATTTTCAGGAGTATAGAGCTTGCGTGAAGTGGTAACATCATCAGCACAGCTGAACACAGCATATAAAGAGTGAGAAAAACTAAATGTAGACTTACTTCAGTTGAACATCTGGTATCTGTGTGCTGTCATATATCGGAGCTCCGTTTGAACTCTTCTTGACAGCCACTTTCATTGGTCTAGAGTCCAGTACTACACTGACTTTTGTGGTAGTAGTGGCAGCCTCTGGATCAATTTCCTTCAGTCGATACTCCTGCTCCTGTTCTCCGTCAGCTTCATTAGCAGACCACATTAAAGGAGTCCCTCCTCGGTTTAGTACCAGAGTAGATCCTCTGTTCCTGTCATCATCGACATCAATCACAGTTAATTGCACAGACTGCTCTTCAGTGGTCTGTCCATCGATAGTATCAGTGAGTGGTGGAGCTCTTAGTGGTTCCCAACGATTGATAGTCTGTGCAAGACATGAAATTATATTTCAAAATAATGAATGTAGTTACACTGACGGTACGACTAATTTTATGATCACACAAACACTTACATTTCTAAATGAGTTTCTTTGCTTGACATAACCAGGAGCTGTAAGACACAGAATGTTTACAAAATAGATATCGATTTGCACAAATAATCTTACCGTAATCGCCAAACTTTGGACGAGACAGTCGCTCACTATGACTCCTGTATAACATTTTGTCATTAAAGTCATAAACACTGGTCATAAATATTTACTGATGTGTGTCATAGATAAAATTAATGCTCGACTATAGATCCATAATCTGTGTAATGACCCCGATACTTCATAAGCTCACCTGGTCAGCTTGGGCTCAACTCTTCTTTTCTCAATACTGGTTTCTTCTACGTTCCTGAGTGTGGGACCATGGTGTTTAGTACCATCTATCATTTCTAGCATCTTCTCCAGATTTGAGTCTGGTTTAGATCGGTGGAGCCTGTGTTGTTGAAAACAGTGAGTGTGCACACAAGCCAAATGAAGTGATGCTCACCTAAAGAAAGTGTGTTGTTCAACAGCACACTTCCAAATCTTCTTAGCTTGAGGTGGAGCCCCACAATGGAGCAACCTGAGATGACGCTCTCCCTTTTTTGGCTCATTGCGATAGTAGATAAAAACCTTCTTCCTGCATAGTAATGTTAGAAGGAACAGCTGATAGGAACTATTGAAACAGAATAATTATTTTGGTTAGTGTATTCGTTTTTCTCTATGTATAATTCCTGTCATGTTATTGTCTTCAAAATATTGAGTGCAATGGCTCAATTTTGGGTTTTGATACAGAGTATCTGAGAGTTTAGTCTATGATGTAAGCTAGCTTGCTGCTCTATTGCACCTACATTGCTACTTTGGTAAATTATGATTTATCGCTTAACTTGACATCATGCTGATCTGGAGAGTCACAATGCTGGTTGTCAAGACTAGATTTGTGATTATGTAGACAATTAGCATAATTATAACCTCTTCTTTGGGCCCCGACTCTTCACTATCATGAAAGGGCATAATTAATTACCACATGAGTTGCAATTTTGCACTGAAAGAATATCATGTGCAATGGATTGATCAGATGTTGACTATAATTACAACCTGAATTGCCTACTGATGGGATATCTAGCAAGCATCATTAGTATAGTAGTGAGATTAAACTAACCGTGAGTATTCCACAGTGACAATCCTCTCCCATGGATATATCTTCATCTCATGATCAGCACCATCTTGCCATAGTGCAATCCCACGATAAGACAGACCAACCAATACATTCTTGCTGCCTTCAGCTGGAGTCATCTGTTATGTTAAACAATACGTGTAAAAAGCACTCTATATTTATTTTTAAAAGCCAGTTTATTATTTGCTAAGTATAATTGTGCAGATGATGTAATTGAGTGTTAGCAACCTGTGCTGAGAACAGATGCATTCCATAACGAGGCAATTTTTGTGCAACTTCAAGGAACTCATTTTCAGCTTGAGCAGGAGAGAGACCAGCCTTGGCTTTATGAATATCAACAAGTTGATCCTCATAGTCATCTGGCTGTGGAAATAATGAAACATGCTTATTGCACACACTTGTCATCGATTATATCATTAACATGCTGTCATATCAACATGTGTGTTCAAGGACAGTGTACTGAAGCATGAAAAAATAATGATTTAGTACAAAAATACGGACTGGTGTTGAACCAACAGTGGAAACAAATGTTTCATTAATTCCTGGTGAAATGACCTTTAACGAGTAGTTACAGTGCAAACTGATATTACATTCATGCTATACAGAACAGTAGTGGCTGTTGTAGACAACAATGCACATATCCTACCAGAAGGTGAAGACCAGTTTCATTAAAATCTCACAAATCCATGATTATTTTATTAATCCATAAGTGATTAACATACCAGTTCATGTTGCGGTAGAAGAATGAAGTCATTCAGCTCTTGTGTATAGCCAGGTTGATGCTCAGATTCATCATAGTCTCCCAATGATGCTAGAAACAGTACATAATGAATGCTGCCATACAGACATTGCACATACTTGTATGTATTTCAAATGTGTATGGTAAATTTTAGTTTCATTATTATTTTCTTGTGTTTACTTTGTGTACTCTTTGCAGCAACAATGTATAATTACACAAATTCACTTTAAAGTAGCTTAAAGTGTTTCCATAAGGTAAGGAAAACAGTGAATGAAATAAATTATTATGCTTCTAGGCTACTAAAAGCTATTTTTCATGATACATGAAAAGTACATAAAATTAATTTTTGTTTTAGGTATCGTGTATAATGCTTGGACATACCATACACTAGAAATTTAAACAGTGTTGCCAGAAATAATGATAATATTATTATTATAGTGAACCTGGCTATCACACTTGAGCCAGTAAAATTTGCCTAATAGAGAAGGGGCTGCATTATGGAGCTCCTTGCAAGTTATTGGTTGGGACTTCAGCATGTGGCAGTATCTGAGAGGTGACCGTATTACACAGGTGACCATTACACTGTACTGTGTATTTGTGGAACCATAATTAAATTTTTCTCAGAAACATTTACAGAATTGTTGATGGAAACTGTTCCTGTTGAATTGTATGATAGTCTTACAAAGCTTATATGCATACATTAAAGGTAGTACCCATTCTTTAAATGTGATGTGCTCAGGTTCTGCATTTCTTTGATACAACAGTGATTGTCATACCTTGTAGCATTAGAGCTGTGAGTCGTGATGCTGTTTCTCGGTCAATGAGAACTCTGTAGGATTGTAAGTAATTCATTCTGTCCCTGACCACAATACTAATCTCACCGATTTTCCTTAATATCTTTGCACAGTTGCATACACAATAAGTACCTAAATGATATTTATTAGAGGTTGTAATACTGCAATTTTAAAACAAACAAAACAGAATTTCTGAACTTATAATACATGTAACTCTGAGAATGATTTGTGAACATAATATAAGTCCCAGCTCACTAAACTGATGTATTATGATGTTCTTATCAGCCAGCTCTGGACAAAAGACTTTGATGCATAAATAACACAACAATCAATAGTGTTTATCAGTAGTTAACAACTGTGTTTTTGATGACTCACATGTACATACCCACATAGTTATCAAAAACACTTAACCCTCTGATGCCTATGCCCCAAAGAGTGTCTTAGCTCCATAGTCTATTATACTATCGATAACTACAGTAACTGTCTCTTGTGTTTACATGTATGCATACACACCTTGATCTGTCTTCCTTCATATAGCCGGAGTTGCTGACATAAAACTTAACACCATAGTGGAGACGCCAATCTCTCTTGGCACCTATCATAAGACTGAAAGTCAAAGTATATGTCTGAGATAACTTATCACTGATTAGACTAGGGCATGTTGCTAAGCAATGACTAAGTATCATGTTGCTAAGCAATGACTGAAGCTTGCATGGTATGCCTACAGAGCAAACCATAACTATGAAGAAGGCTTAATAATGCACAGAAAGGAATTTTGAAGTAGCCCCATAACAATAATATATTGAACAAGGTTAAACCACAAGAATATTCAGTATACACCTAGATGTGCTCTACAATCAAATATCACCAAATTAGCCATACACAAATTAAATTTTAGCTAGAATCTTAAGATATAAAAATAATTAGAAATATGCTAGAAAAAGTCACAACGACGATTCCAGTGTGTTTAAACTACAGCTCAGCAACACCTGCTGCACTAACATGAAGCTTGCTCAGACTCAATCTAACAGCAGTCTAGTTCATGCTATACTGATCCACTTTAACATACCAAGAGCAGTGATGTATCACTATAATAGCTCATGAAACTATATAGTAACATCATTATTGATTCAATGTTAAGCTGCTATGTGAAACATGAGTAGGTAGTGAGAGCATTCCAATACAGTGTATGGCTGCATACTAATCAATCAGTAGCACATAGCTATAAGCATAGTTAGTTGCACAGCAGAAGATAAGGTTTCTTCTTCAGAAATACATTCTGCTGTATAAAGCGTTATCTTCTTGTTTCTGTGCAATAGATCAGACTCAGGGAGCCATAAAATATGTTTACCTAGAAACGCCTAATTACTACAAAATGTGTAAATTAACAGATTGGTGCTACTTGTGAACATCTTTTAGTGTACACATACTTGTTGGAAGTTGATCTCTAACTCGTTTCTTGGGATCTAGAAAGATCTGCACAAAAATAGTTATTAATAAACAGTGACCAAGTATAACTCTCAGTGCAAAAGCATCCTGCCTTTTGTGGTTTGGGCGTAGCTGTATCATAGTAGAAGAGAGAAAAGAAGTCTTTTTCATCTACGTCAACGTCTTTATGGCGGTGGAGAGTTTCTATCAGTTCAGCTGCTTTCATTTTCTTCTGCAATAAGCACAGTAGCAGTGAGTGTTATGTTACTACTGCAATCACGGTGTACCTGTACAGGAATTTGTGTCGCGTTGCCGTCCAGAAGAAACACCATGCAGCTTGCATCTGTGGAAGATGCTACTTCCTCCTCAGCTGCGCTTCCATCAACGGACGAGCAGTACGATCCAGGCATTTCTGTCCCTCTGAAATGGCTCCCAGCGATAAAAAAGTTCTCAGGCAGGCTGTGTCAGTTCAGCAGGGAGCGCCTTCCTGTTTATAACGGAACAATGAATAATTGGTGGGAGTGGCGCTATCATCATCGATCTAGCTCGATCGGCATGCTCAGTCTGCACGAGGCTCTGCATAGCTGCTAGCATGCAGTGTGTGCTCAGTGAGCTGCTGCATAGATTCATAGCAGCCAGTCTTTTTATTGGCTTATCCGAAGCTGCAGAGCCTGCATTTCAACACTGGTACTTGCAGATAAGAAACTGGCGCTCACTAAGGACAAACGGTAGCCTCTAGCGGTTGAGCAAAGTTCATTGGTGTCCTAGCAACCGGTGTCACTGGGACGTGCTAAAAGCCTGCTCCCGATAATCGAGTAATCACAGATCAGAGGGCAGAACTGCCTAGCGCTGAGCTAGCATAGGCGATTTTATTGGACTTTCCCTCAGCTGCCTGTCTGATTAATACGAGAGCGAGTATCTCTGGACTGTACAGTCTGAAAGCCCACTGTGAGATAGAAGTATTTTGCGTAGGAGGAGGAAATGGCTAAGGTAGCTAGCCCGCGAACTACTACCGCTCCAAAGTCTGGTAGACGACAATCCCAGAACATGCAGGAGTGTAAGATCATTCTACTGGACGGAGAAGTTGTCGAAGTACCTGTTGATGTAAGAGTAATTTGTTATCATGTGCTAACGAGAGTCCACACCCTCCCCCTCTAGCGAAGAGTCAAGGCCGCTGACCTCATAGAAAGAGCACACTCTGAGGTCGATGTGGCAGAAAAAGACTTCTTTTCTCTCTTCTTTCTTGAAAATAATCAAAAGGTACTAGCATGCTTTGCTTGTTGACCTTGAAATGTGTTTCATGTACATATAGTTGACCTCATGAACATGATTCTGATATTGTTTGTTTCATTTGGTCTGTGCATAGTTAAAGTATGTTTGTTAACATGACAGTATCGTATCTGGCATTATCTGGTTGTGTTACAAACCTGTTAGTTGCTTATCATAGCGCTCTAACCAATGCTGTAGCATTCATAATACACGATTGTGCAATATACTTGCACAGCTAGCCTGCTCCTGCTTCAGGGCGGCAGAACAGGAGGGAGAGTGGAGGAATACTGTTCTAGATATGCATACTAGGAATTGACTGTACAGCAGTCTGTAGAGCATAGACCGTAAAGCATGGAGCACTAATATGAAAATTGCCATTAATTCTTTGATCATGCTCCATTGTGTGAATAAATACCAGTGACTTGACACATTAGTGAATGCAAGTTTCCTTGCAAGGAGTAATACAATCTCTGTAGCTACACTGGTGAAGCCTTGTGGCTCATGAGTCCACTCTCCCCATGTGACGCTGCCGCCCCTGGATTTTGAGATTACTACCACTGACTACTAAACCTGCACTGTCTCATCATGCAATGAGCACAGCATGTTATTCACATTGTATACATGTATTCTGGCATGTTTATCAAGCTGTGTTTCCTGTTTGTTTGTGTAAGAGAACTACATTATTATGTGACTTCATGTGTGGTAGGTGTTTCTGGATCCAATGAGACCTGTCAAAGATCAGTTACCATCTAGTAAGCAATCTATCATAACTGTGATGGTTTTATTGATAACCTGTTGTTATTCCTCAGCTATGAAGGATGTGTGGAACCTTAACTATGGTGTCAAGTACTATATATCTGATCCTAGCTTCCTACAAGAAGATGTATCTAGGTACTAACAATGCCGCCATCAAACTCTTAATACACACTTCTTGTCTCTCTCAGGTATCTCTGTTGTCTACAGCTGTGTAGAGACATCAAGGAAAATCGGTGAGACAAAGCACATCTTTGCATAATTATTACACATTCTTCATATTTTTTCTAGTGTATTTATTGACAGAGAGACTGCTGCTCGTCTCACAGCACTCATGCTTCAAGGTACACACAATCATGTTCTATTCATGCCTGTCTCACTCACTCATCATTAGCCACTCTCGGAGACTATGATCCTTCAGAACACAAGCCCGGGTTCACAAATGCTTTCAAAGATTTCATTCTCATACCTTTAGATGATCTGGTAAGTACACATTTCACTCACTTGTACATGGTTCTTTTTTCCAATAACCACAGCCTGAGAACTATGAGCAGAAGTTGACCGCTCTAATGCAGGTGAAAGAGGGCTATTCACCAGCTCAAGCAGAAGCTGAGTTCCTGCAGATCTCAAAGACTCTGCCACGTTATGGAATGCAGCTGTTTGCTGCCAGAGTGAGTAATTTAGTGACATAGTAACCTGTAGGTAGCGCTTTAGACAAAGTTGATAGATTCATGATCTCTTTGTGCTTGCCAGCTAGTTATTGTTATTCATGTATTGGCTAATGTTTACTTATCAGTGGTCAGATAACCAGTGTTTGTGTGTATTCATCTACTGTTAGTATAGTGTAAGCAGTATAGGCTAAGGTCAAAATATTACCACATCCTGTGAGGCAAGTCTGTTTCTGTGTATAGAAAGCTCCCTCTGAGGGTGGTAAGGTGGTACTAATTGGTCTGTCTCATCGTGGTATATCAGTGATTGAGGGACACAACGAAGAATACAGAACCTTTCCTTGGACTAGCATAGCCAAGATATCATACAAGCGATACACATTTGTGATTCGTTATCGAGAGGGCGGAGAAGATGAAGCAAGCAACAAAAAGGCTCAGGTCAGAGTGATAAAACTGCACTGCGGTCTACCTCCACAGTCTAAGAGAATATGGAAAGCTGCTGTTGAGCAGCATACATTTTTCAGGTAAGCACAAAGAGAAGTATGAACACAATGAACGATGTTGCTCTCTACAGGCTGCATGCTCCAGAGCGTGTCTCCCGTTTGCAGTCCGTGTTTAGACGAGGTACAAAGTTCCGGTTCAGTGGCCGCACGTTCCAACAGGTCAAGAACTCTACTCTGTCACGTGATGCTCCCAAGTTTGCCAGGTGAGTGCAACAAGTGAGCTAGCAACATGTCATTATGTGTCACTATGTGTATTAGGACGCATAGCGAACGGCTTCATCGCAATCCTCGCAAGGAATTTGGTAAGTGCATGTGAGAACTTGCTTGAATTGGTCTAACAAAGTTTGTGTTCAAAATGTGTGATGATCAACACTGTATTACTGCAGCTCCGGGATTTGTGCCAGCTAGAAACTCCTTTAGATCGAGAAAAGTGGTCAACAAACAGTTTGTGATTGGAAAAGAGGTGAGAATACTACAAGAATGATATAGCGTAGTCATGCATAGTACACAGTCAATACAATAGTAGCAATGTTCCCTACACTCATGGTATTCAGGATGTCCATGATCGTGAATGGATGATATTGAGTGCCCCACCTGTTGATGATAGTCCAATGTTAGACAGCGCTGCTCTGGAAGAGAAGAATGTGCATGTCCGTGTTCGAGTGAAAGACGGTTTGCCTGAAACTACTCATCGGTTCAGATTGGTGCAGAAAGATGGAAAATATCAGCTTGAGGAGATAGTAGTTGTTGAGGAGAAGGAGGAGGAGAGGACTGATAACTCTGCTCCAACGATGAAGTGAGTTACTCTCAACTACTTGCACGTACCAATCCTTTATACAAACTCCTATGTTCTCTCTCTCTTTCTCTTGTACTTCTTCTCCTTTATGTCTTGCAGTGGCTCAAACACGAGTGGTCGTAAAGTCAGTATGGGGCTCAACCAATCCTTTGAGGTACTACTGTAGCAGTCGCACACTCCCTCCCAGTCCTTCTCCATCAACACTAGCTCTCTCCAGGCGCTCTGCGTGTCACTCCCTCGCTAGCGTTTGATGTGCTGTGTTACATTGCATGATCAAGCACTATAATGCATGCTAGGGTACTACTGTGAGTACTTGGTACATGACTGTTTAGCTGCTGCACATTGTGTGTATTGTCTCATCTGTTGTTCGCTCTTGCCATTAGGAGGAGCCCAAGACCAAGATATTAATGAAGCTTCCTCCAATCATGTCAGCTGAAGAAGAAGCTGCTAACCAAGTTGGGAAGTTTTTGTTGCGGGAGGAAAGACTCATGGGCGCCGCTATTGCAGCTGAGGATAGGGAGAAAGGTGGTTTGGAGGTAAGATGGACTCAACTGCAGCATCATAACTGTTTTACTGTATTTTTTAGGCTTCTGCTACTGAATAATCTATTGCTGAACATGTCGTTTTGTGACCGTACAAATCTCTCTCCCCTCCCTCTTCTCACAGTGACACAGATCCTTATTACACAGAATATTCTAACATTCTTTACCTGTATGAAGCTAGCTAGACAGTAGTTTTTGTCTTGTGCCTACTGATTATAATAATGTGTGTGTTGATCATGTGACCATACACCACAGTCTGCATACTGTTCATAGCCAGTACTATAAAGCTCCAACAATAGACTATATGCTGACAGCAATGGTATGCGTAACCCAGTAGTACTACATGATACTGGTCAACGAGCTATTATTAACATCACTGCATAATTCGCATTACAATTAAAAATAATAATAGAAATTCTGAAGTGTTTCAGTGCATGTAATTATTACTGCCAGTTGCGATAACTTGTGACATACAAACATCCAAACCCACTAAGTACAAATTGTTTATTTTTAGCAACAGGCACTACTGAGCTGTGATGTCATAATGACGTAATCATGTCTGAGGCTAAGAGGTTGACTTAGGAGGAGAGGAGAGTCTTTGTCGCTTTTGGAGTTGCCTCATCATTGAAGTGTTTTGTGTTGTACCTGTAACAGTGGCTAATAATACTGTGTGCCCAGAGCAAGCATGTTAGATGGTAACACTCACTTCAATGCATTTAGGAGTCCTTCTGCAGACTGTGGATGATCTTTGATCACTTTAATAGAGGCCTTCATCTGTACAGAAACACACACTGACATGTTGTTAGTAGTGTGTCGCACTGACTTACATCAATGGCAGCTTTCTTGGCGAATGCTCCTACAGGATGCACATGATCATACAGTATAATAACCCCAACCATCACTCGTAGACAGAACAGCACGGTAGACTCATTCTTGAAACGACTAGAATACACTCTGAGGGAACAGATAAAGCACTCTAATTACACCAAGGAATAAAAAGCTTACGGATTTTCATTGATCACTCTGCAGACGGAAGCCATTGTTGACAGACACTCTGTAGCATTCTCCATAGTCACTTGTGTCTACAATAGAACAGTCATGATACACAGTACATAAGGACAGTAGGCTTAGCATTGTGAGCCTGAGCTGATTTTGCATTGTCGCCACCTCATCAGTCAGCTTGCAATGAAGTGCTGTTATCAATGCAGTCTAGCTCTACGTAGACACATGCAGACCTCTTGAGGGCATGTGGTTGCCTCACAGAAGCATTACTAACTATTATGCACACACCACGCTGGGCTGAGCATCTTTGTCAACGCACCAAGCCCTGGCAGGTTAGCCTGCTTTCTTGTTTTGAATGTTCATTGACAAAAATTAGTAATAGACATTGCCATCTATTGCTAAATGCATATGCGGTATGTTTTGTTGATTGAACAGTCATGTTCTCGATCTTGGGAATTGTATTGGGAGGACAAACGCTACCCACGATTAGATACATACATGTACAACGTTCCCACGACATGGGCAGTTGTCATGATCAACGTGGAGCTCGCCCCAATAGTAGTGCATCATGGATCAGTTTCCTGGCACACATATGGTGTTGTTGCTTCAATATTTCACCGAGAACATACCTAATCAATCAGACAAATGCTCGTAGCTTTATTAGATCGGCGAGATGCTCAGGTATTCAGAAGCTTGCGTATGTAGCAGCTTATGTATGTAGTTGTGCATTGTGTTGCTGTAACAAATTCAGCCCAGGCTTGGCCCAATGAATGTACTAGTTCAAACACTAGCTATTTGTATAAACATACCCCGTCAGTGATGAGTCGTGATGTTGCAGTACTGAGAGTGTTCAACATAGGAGTAGGGTTAGCATAGAACAGTGACATTCTGTTAGCGAGATCATCAGACACCTCTGGAGCACCAGCCACTCCCATTGATAGCTCCTCCTACATGAGTGAGTCATGCAATATCTGCACCACAATTTACAAAGAACTTACCATTTTTCGTCTGTTTAGTGTTCTTCGATAATAACTAAAATCATTTTGAATTGCGGGGTTAGTCATCTATAAAAAAAGTTATTATTTTTGTCAATATACATGCAAGCCTAACCTTTAAGTCATCAAAAGTGAGTATAAAGTCCAACATTTCTGCGAGTTGCTTTGTGATAGCCTGTGAATCAAGGGCAGTATTCATGTTAACATCATTTCAAGAACACACGTCTATATCGTAAATTGCAAGTCCATTGCAAAAATCAGTACCAAAATTTGAGATATGCATGCAAATGTTGAACTGTCAAAGGTGCATGCTTAATGTGCCATAGTTTCAAGCAACTAACAATTCACAGTACTTGTACAATGTATGCCAATAGAAACACAAGCTCAAGTCAGTGATACTAGTATAGCGTGCTATTCAGCGATAATATGACATACATGTACTCAAAATAGGAATGCTAAAAATAGGCTCAACTTTATCTCCAAATATGGACAAAAAATAAATATATCATAAACACCCCTAACTCAAGTTTAGAATTATTGATTTTTATCCCAATAACCATCTCCATCAATGTAGTGTGCTAAATAGGTTTCATAGATCTGTTTGTCACATGGTTCAGAGCCTCAGGTCTGGCTTTCACAGCCAAATTTTCCATTCTGGAGAGTTTGTTATGCATGCTTTCTACACGCTACATGTATAGTACGTATGATGAACCTGTTGTTTCTCAAGGTGCTCCAATGCTGTCATCTCTGGACTACATATTGTATTGAGTATGTCAGCAAGTACAGACTCTAACTCTTGAGCATAGTCATAGTAGGAGCGTAACCTGAGCACCAGTGGACACACTTTTTGCCATGCTCTCTCTTGATGGACATCACTGGTAGGATGTGATATAGCCTTGAGAAAAAGATAATTAAAGGCACTATTGATGAACATGTGTAATACCTCTCGTATCTCTTCTCCTGCTCCTTTGTAGTCTCTGAGATCTTGCAGCAACTCAGGAGCTTTTTTGAGTACTGCATTGACACGTGAGAATACCTCTTTTTCAGTTTCACTAGGTTCTGCCTCTAAAAATAGTTAAGACTTAATAAGACATTTATTTCTCACGAATAGCAGTCAGCAACATAAAGGAAGTTTATAACGACTCATAAACAGATACAATATAACAACCTGGCAGTCACTTAGCAAGTAACATTTTATATAGAACAACAGTATGGCAGATGCAAGCTGGTCCTCTACCAAAGGTGTGATGCATTGGCATAGTCATAAGGCATGCAGTATGTGCAGCAAAGAATTTAGGCAGTAGCTGGAATACAACCTGTTCTACAGATGCTACAAGTTGTTGTACAAAATAATATCAGTTCTATTACTGCCAATAGAGTTATGCTATCATGCAGATTAAGCTGCAATATAGACAGCTGTGGACAGGTTTGTTGTTAAAGGACTTGCAACAGACGGCTAGGTAAGTAAATCATTCCAAAAAAAGGAAGTTGATACTGAAGATAGAAAATTAAAACAGGCAGTATTCATGTTGTGCATGCACACATTATAAATGAAATATCACAGGCCTTGATTATACATACACAGACCTCGGCATACCGTAGACACTGAAAATTTTGAGAGGATTTTATTTTCAAGGATAAGACCCAACCTCAAAAATTAAATCACTATAAGTCAATAAGTGTAGTGAAAAATTGAAACAGTATCGTGTACGTGTTGTTTACTGAGTTAGCTACACTGCTAGGCACGTCTGTCCAGTCACACCAAAGCTCTCCAGCGCTTTTTGCTATGGCTCGAGCAATCCATTGTGGACCACGTACCAGCACAGATTCTGCTCGTAAAGTACCATGGCATGTGAAGAGGACTATGAGTGCTCAAAAATGGAGGAATTAACGCCATCTTGGACAAGTTTCCCTTCCTTTTGTAATTTCTTTTCCGGATTTGACATGCTTCACAGTAGCTTCCCAGATGTCTTTATAACAACATGATATCAATGAATCCACTTGCTACAGAACTTTCTAATACTGCGCAACTGGTACTGCCATTATTTTTTGCTTTTCATCAAGATCAAAATTTCAAGGGGATGAAATTAAATCCCTTAAAAACATAAAATATTTTTAAAGACAAGAAGAGCAAGCACACTACACACATGTACATCACTGCACGGCTCTAATCATGGCTCGATGTGATAAAATCTGTAACTCGCCCCCAACAATACACATCTGATAATCAGGCAGTGGGCCAGTAATAGACTACATACATTACTCATTCTCTCTGTACTAACACAATTTTATGACCAAGACTACAATTTCTGTATTTTTGGGGAGAAATTTCAGAATACAGAGCAGACTTCAATGGAGGCTACGTCTTAATAGCAAACAGCAAACTGGGCCAATTCAATCATTGAGCAACTGTACAACAAACAGTATATATGAGTACAGTATAAATACAGATTGCACTAATGCGGCTTGTTTGTGACAAAAGTTTGAAGTACTGCATGTGGACATAATTGAATATGTGCAGCTGTTTTATAGCAAGGTTAGGTTGTGAAAACAATACTGGCTAGGGAAAGAGTGACAGCAGAGACTTGCCACCACACCACAAAGGGGTTGCAGTGTAGACACAACTTGATGACCATATTAGGAATTGTGAGTTACTACATAGACACTAGTGAAGGTTGTTTGACCCACTCTGACCATATTATGATAGCATACTATGAATAACTGTTTACAGCTTCTTACATTGTGTGTGTGTGTGTGTGTGTGTGTGTGTGTGTGTGTGCATACTGTATACTCAAATTATGCTATTAATGAATTGAGGGAAATCAGTTGATTACCACACCACATACACTAGGTAGAAAGTCTGACACACTTAGCAGGGAATTTCCCATCTACAGTAATTTGTTCTGACCTGCCCATAAGCTATACAGATTAGATGTACAGAGTGTGTAGCTACATGTTCTAGTAGGCTAGCCATGGTAAGTGCACCTATGCACACACACTATAAACTGATGACTACCACCTTTCATTACAATTATCTTTCTCTAACACTCTGAATACAGCTGTCCATTCACAAACAAAGAAAATAATAATGTTACATATAGAGCCAGATAATGCACAAACCAGTACTAGCAATCCCTCCAAAAATATTTGGCACTATACTCAAGAACACAGTGATAACAACGAACTAAGTGGCAATAATGATAATGACCATATTGAAACTAGATCACTATAATTTAAAACTGACTGCATTACTTTTTACCAAAAATGAATAATTGTCAGTAATTCATTGATGCTGATACACACATCTGTAAATGGGAGCAATCACAATATACACACATTATATCAACACATTGCTGCATTTATATAAACTATATATTCTATTAGTACACTAAATGTCTTCAATACATAAACACAGTGCTTACATTACCGTATACGGTATTCTTTAGATACTTCATGTCCAGATTTTCAAATCTTATTAAATTTTTGACAAATGCAACACATAATAAACCAATGACGACTAGAATGCAGGATGAGAGTGCAGTACATGGTACACATTGTGCTACTGATCCACATGTCCTCCTAAAACATACACAAGCAACTGATAGTACACATAACAACAAGCAACCGTGCACTGCACACAGCATCAAGGATGATGATATCAACATACATACATACATAGAAGTATTAGTAAAGTTGTAACTATGACAACTGTTGTTAGAGATTATATATATGTCATAGAAGAGGGACAGGAGAAAAATTAACAATTCTGAGACTAACTTTCAAAGTCAACATAGAAATCCACTTTTGGTACAGGACCTTTGTCATTCAACAAGCTAAGAAGATTACCCATCTTTGAGTAATGATGGAGAGAGGGAGAGGGAGAGAGAGAAAGAGAGGGAGGGAGGGAGAGAAAGAGGGGGAGAGAGAGAGAGACGGTAATACAATATCCCAGACTAGCTATGCATACAGTGAAGTGTGAATAAAACTCATCAGGCTTGGTCTCATACTCACGTCTTTGTCAATATGATATCAAACTCTTTCTTACCTTGAGTCCGGTAAAATCTAGAACACTACCGATAGATCACCTACAGCGTAGACGCACAATGACCGGCGCTCTGTGTGAGTTATAGAGCTACAGCAGCAGCTTCTAGTATACCGGTACCCGTTCGCAATTTGGGGCAGGACATCTACGCATGCGCACTGAGTTGTGGAATGTAGCATACGGTAAGGTTAAATTACATAAAAACGGTGCGATGGAATGAGCACGGGACAACATGGCCGCACGACTAACTCGCGTTCTAAAGGAATCTTCACTGACAATCTCTGAGCTACGTTTTGTTTTGAGATATTCCAAACAATGGAGTGGTTTGCTTTCCAAACGTTGCATAAATCAAAGTGCCAACCTACAGCAGAGCTGGAGTTATCGGCCAAGGCGAGCTATAATGTATGTACCAGCGTCTGACGAAAGAAAGTATCGCAAGATCCCGTCACTCGGAGCAGACACTGTGGTACTAGACTGTGAAGATGGTGTCGCTAATAATAAAAAGGTAGGAGGGGTTGGTGATAGATAGACCACGCCTTTACTATGAATCCAGCACTTTATTAGCTTCACTGGTGCTCTAGACCACTTTTTGCGCAAAACTTGGTAAGGGGACGAGGCAGTTAATATTTTGGCCTAATATGAACATGTGAGTATCCCGGGCACCACAGTGGCAGTTTACAGGCTCATCACTATTGCTAGTGTGGTGCAGCTAGTAGAAAAACATGGCCGCAGTGCTCAAAATGTTGCAATGTTAATAACCCTTGAGTGCCTATTCACCATGCACCATATTGCAGGTATTTGTACCCCATATAGCCACATCACTTGACAGAAGTCTAGCTATAAGACTAAAATATTTGGTAGATAATCATATTCTAGAGTTAGTTAGTGATTTTAAAACAGTAAAAGCTGCATGACAATCCTCATAAACTCCTAATCCTCTATGCCATCCGCTCACTTGATCATTTGCGTTGGCCAATTTCATGTGACCAGATGTTATGTGGTAAATTAATGGGATTTTGGAACCTTTTTGAACAAGGCACTGTCACTAGCAAATCAATTCTTTAGCTCTGACTTTGCCTGTATCAACTAAATTACTAACTCCAGAAACTGCGAAACAACTCATGATAGTATCATAGTAATAATCTAGACACATGTGAATAAGGCTGCAATCATTGACACTGATGATGGAGTTCATCATTAAGTTCATTGTGAAGCAAATGTGCAGATAGCCTCTCTATTAGCCTGCTAGCTGATCATGGGCATAGTCATGGATCATAGTCATGTGACACTCTTAGCAGTCACATGACTATGTGTGTAATTATGATGGCATATGATCACTGACCATATGACCAATTTACAGTCATGGCTCTGGTTGAACGCTGGCGCTCGCTTGTTTTAATTGGAGAGGAGTGGGATGAAGCATGGATGAATGCAAACATAAGAAAAAGCGAGCCACGACACACAAGGAAAGGCCCCAAGTTCCAAGTAGCAACTACACTAGGCGACACCCCCTTTAGTTTTGGTTATTACCACGGGATATGAGTTAGAACGTTCCTTCCCTTAGACGCTCCTGCCCATAATAAGATAATACAGTGTGACTCTATCATTAGCGCACTGATGTGTAAGAGGTTTGATATAATTACGTGCAAATAATATTATTATTGGCTGTATTGGCTGTTTTTCTTTGCAACCTGTAAATTTTCAAGTGGTAGGAACAAAAATGTTGCTAAAACAGCATAATGCTATTCTCTGAGTTCAGTGAGTTGTTCCATAGTGAAAGTGACCAATTACCTTCTCTGTCCTTATACTCAGTGAATTAACCTTCTCTTTTGTACAATAGGAGGAAGCTCGAATCAACCTTCCTGCTGCTGTAAGCGTTGCTAATGGAGTGAGTTGTGAATGTGTAGTCAGAGTGAATGGTGTGGATAGTGCAGAGCTAATGTCTGCTGACCTAGAGTGTGTGTTTGGTTCAACAATGATTCGTGAACCTGATGCTCTCATGTTGCCAAAGTGTGAGAATGTTGAACACCTTCAGCAAGTAAGTTGATAGCTTCTTATTGTGTATGTTCTTGCCTTTCACCATTTAGCTTGATTTTGCTGTTGGGTTTCATCGAGGCAAGAAACCGCATTCTCTTCCCTTGTTTGCTATTGTTGAGAGCCCATCAGCATTACTACGATTACATGAAATGTGCAGTGTTGGGGTGTCGTCTTTGACCAATGTGAGACTCGAGGTGGCTGTATTTGGATCTGATGACTTTCTAGCCTCTCTTGGTAATTGGTAATGCTTAGTACAAATAGTTCTAGTACCATAATCTGTATAAAATATAAATTGGCCCTGACTAAATCAGTGGAACGGACACTCCCAATAGTAGACACCTCTACATTTGCTGACAATACAGATTGAACCTCCATTTAAAGGACACCTCTATAAAATGGATGTAAAGCGCTTCCCCAACTTGTCCTTTATAGAGAGGTTCCACTGTAATTCCAATGGCTATATTTTCAGAGATTTGTAATTAGCCCATGGTTGGCATGAGTGCTTTTTTTCAACATACCAGTACTTACATTTGTACTTCATTGATGGACAGTATCGAATGTGTATTCAATGTGGTTTGTTAGTGTTCACATGAATCACTATGAATTATGTGTTTAACCTACCTCCAGGAGTAATTGAAAGTGGATTGTAATTTGGTGCATAGGAGTATGCAAGTAGATAGACGGCAGCACTAGGCACATAGTAGTCAAAATCTGAATTACCTATAAAGTACTGGTTGATCATGAATGCTATAGGGGAAGTACTATTGAGAGTAGCCATGCAATTCACATTTCCCGTGATGCGCATTATTATTTTACATCAAATTTGCATTGGGGTTTGATGTACATACCATGTGCCTTACAATATTATTAGATAGCCTCGTTCCCAGGCTCTTTGGTGGCTTTGCCTATACAAGTCAGTGTATACAGTACATAAAATTTTGGGCAAAATTATGCTTGTAATGAATGATTTAGTATAACATTATACCAGGAGCCCTGGTGAGCATGTGCTTTACTGTAAGTAGCTTGAATTGCTGTAAGAGTGGTCATGGAGTGAACAAGAATGGTGATACTAGGAGCTTATCATTCCAAGGAGCGTACAACTGTGGATCAATGGAAAATGGATGGGCCGTTATTGTGCGTGAGAGTTATACACCCCTAGTACAGTGTATGTTTACACATGACTGCATGGCTCATACAAAAACTGGCTAATATGGAAGTTTTCTAATGTGCTAGTGTTATTACCTTTTCACTATTGGAAGTCGTAAATGATAAGTTCCTGCTGAGGCTGGCTGAAAATAAGCACCTGCCCTCGTGAACTGAACTTGCTGCATTGTGATGGCAACTGATAATAATAACTCAGTCTCACATGTAGGGATCTTTCACACATGATTCAAAATGGTGGCTGTGTTGAGCTGAAAACAAGTTGTCTCGTGTAATTTTGCTCTCTCAAATTTTCTGTCGGATTAAAATACATGTATCTCTGTCATTGTCTGTGCTGAGAGTAGGTTGGTGAGCCAAACCAGTTAAATATGTAGAAAGTCAGGACAATGTTTGGAGCAATGATTGTCACTGAGAAAATGGTGACAATGCAAATTTGATCATCTGCCTGGTCATAAAAGTGCCGAGACACTGCCTAGCTATAATTCAAGCAGTGTAGGCTGCTCACATGATGGAACCTTGTTGGGGAAGCTCTGATAATATTCAAACAACTAAGTGCTGGCCAGAGCTAGTGTGTTGTTGTTTGTGTGGCAACTGTATCTAGAGACCAGTGAAGGGAATTTTGCTGTAGAGAGGTAGAAAACCATCAAATGAAGTAGGTTGTTTACCCTCCAATTAACTGTTTGTCTTATGAGTCTACAGACAGATTGATTATGTATTTTTAGCTGTAAGTCTATCATAGCATCCAGCTAACACAAAACTATTTGAAAGACATATGTGATGTCGATGTCATTTGTTTTTTGTATCGAAAATGAGCTAGTTTCAAACCTGGAGCACAAGCAAACAATGTTATTTCTGTGCTATTGCATGGTTGCAACATCAAATTGAAGAAATGCCTGGATTGAGTCATGGAGTTTGTATGGCGGCCACAAAATTCTCTCCAGATAACGTGTGTATCATCTGTCATGCTTGTATTCGTACTATTTCGCTGAAGCTGAAAACAGCAAACTACCGATCGTTTTCAATTTTTCATGTCGCAATGTACAAGCAATGTACTGTGTTTTAATGTTGCTCCCTAACTCTGCAACAGGAATTTCTGAATAGTGACAGCTTAGTGATATCAACTGATTCAGCCCTTTAGTGGTACTCTGAGGACGACACTAATGTTGATAGCTCATGTGTAATATCACATGGTCTGCATGTATCATTCACATTCCATTGCCATAATACATAGCAACCATATTATCACAGTATCCAAATAATGTTACAGTAATTGAATGCTCTCATACAAAAATTGTTACAAATGTGCCCCGTGGTTAATTCTTCTATTTTTGTCAGTTAGAGAGTAATTAATTGAGTAGTTCATGGTTGTGGTCATAATTTAATTCACCAATATCTAATTCTTCGTGTGTACTTTCATTCAGTCATTGTCTAGGATTGTTTTCACAGCTTGAAAACTTTGTTTGAATATCGATAAGCGTTGCTTTTGCAAAGACGCTAACATTTATGCAGCACCACGCTTTTTGCAGTTTTAGAGATAAATACAGCTCTCTTTGAGAAACAATTATTGTGATGGTTTTTTGCTGCACTCAAATACTCCCATGGAGAGATTTTTGGTGTATTTAGCGATTGTACATGTACAAGATGGTGTTCAAGAACAGCTTTGTTATATTATTGACATGTAAGGCACTTCTCTCACCTGATCTGGTACTCGTACCAGTGTTGCTATAGTGATGTTAGTTTGCCTCCTGGTTGGCCCTGTTAAGTTGCACCATTGTATACATGTATCTTTAATTGCTGTTGTGTATTAATCTTTTGCATTAATCTTCATCAGGCGGTCATCGTACAGAGACAGCTGATGAGTTGATGTATGCTCGGCAACACTTTGTGACCACTGTCAAGTCGCATGGACTGCAGGCTATAGACCTAGTCAGTATTGACTACAAGAGTGAGTTCCTAGTCTTCACATAATGCAGTGCTTCCCATTCAACTTAAATTCAGATCTGGCAGCTCTCAAAGCACAATCTGAGGAAGGTGCTCGCATGGGCTTTACAGGTTAGGATAGTACATAATATAATGCTGCTATAAAGCATGCATGCCAACACTTCTATAGGCAAGCAGATTATTCACCCTGGACAAGTGCCAGTAGTACAAGATGCTTTCTCGCCTTCACCTCAGCAGATTAGCTGGGCTGTTGGACTGATACAAGCATTTGAGAATCATCAACTGTCAGGCAAGGTCATTAACAAGGACATGTGTGTTCCTTTGTGTGTCTCATGTTGACCAGCTAGTATAGAGTGATCTTTGTTGATCTAGACACATTATACTGTACACTTAGTAAGCATCTTCTGAAGTGTGGCGTAACATGACTACTTGGGCTTCATTTTCATGGGGTTAATTTTGTTCAAACTGCAGAATTAAACATCCATTATTATCCCGTGCATTATTTTATTAGGGAGCATTTGTCTATGAGGACAAGATGATAGACAGACCACTACTGCTGCAAGCTCAGAATATTGTACAATTGAAACAGTCACTATCAGAACAATAAAATTAATAATAAATTCTGAATAAATTATTTTTTTTAAATGTACTTATGTGATAGTGTATGTGTACATAAAGGGTGTATTATGATAGGTCAACTTTATGTCAGTTCAATGGCACAAATTGTGGCTTGTTCTTTTCTCCATTTTTCAAGCCTTCTTATAGCTGAAATTGATGTAGTAGGCTTCACTATTGAGGCTGCCTTGAGGAAGTCATCCATGCATAGTGGCTGTTCAAACAACCGATCTCTCGATACACTCTTCCAGTTCATCGCTATTGATCCAAAATCTCTTCTTGAGCAAGGCACAACATAGTCTTTCTTAGTGCCTGGTTTAGTTGAAGAGGAACTAACCACTACTTTGAAGTGAGTGGCAGTCTGCAGCTTACGGACTGACATCATTGCTGCCTCACGAACAAGACTCTTGATATCTGCACCAGAGTATCCTTTTGTTGTGCGTGCTAGTGTGTCATAGTGACCATGAGTGAGTGATGCTGGTAGCGTGCCAACATAAAGTTGGAGCATGGTCCTTCTGGAGTCCTCCCCTGGTAGAGTGGTGCTCAAAATGCTCTGGAAACATTGCTGAACTTTGGTGTCAAGTGCAAATGGAGTGTTGGTTGCAGCAACCACAGTGATTCCATCATTTTCGTATTGCATTTGATTGACAAATTCTTCTCTTACAAGAGAGTTACAGGCAGTGCACAGCAATTCCAATTCATCGATAAATATAACTGCCAGATTTTGCTGACTAGCATGCTTGAACATATCTCTCATGGTAATTAGACACTCCTTCGAATATCCGTCAAAATAAACAAAATTGAGGTAGTAGAAATTCGTTTCCATTTCATTAGCAATTGCATTAGCCAAGTATGATTTTCCTGTTCCAGATGGCTGTGTGCACATATTTGTGAATGTGTGAATAGGAAAATTACAATTTGACATGTCGTCATATGTGCTTACCCCGTAAAGAAGAATCCCTGTACATGTCTTTTTCTGTTTTGCAGCAAGCATGGTTATAGGAAATTGGACTCTTGTAATTGAATTTTTAATAGCTTGTTTAGTGGCATGTAATCCTATAACACTGCACCATTGCACACTTGGGTCACCAAACTCAACTGCCTCTGTAAACAGACAATAAAAATATCTCAGCTGTGGTCTAATTGTGGCGGTAATACCTTCAATAACATCCTCTTCTAATCCAGTGATGGGCAGCAGACACACTTTGATTAGTTGTATCGAAGCTATTGAGAACAGACTCTCACAGCTCATGGCTAGACAACGACTGCACATATGATCTTCAAAATCATAATCTGTATCTGTTTTGCATAATGTGCAGCAGCTGTTATTGACAGAACTGACCTTCCATCTGTTCTCCTGTATATGGTAAAACAGTACCACATGTACTGCAAATAGTGTTTTTTACCAATCCTGAACTTGGCTCATCTGTGTAATTTCATGATACTCTTAATGAAACATGGCTACTTTGATATTTGTTACATTTTAAAGTGTTAATGAAGTGTCCCTCGGCTTCTCGATAGAGACTGAGTGCTAGATCATACTTTTGGCGAGTTTCTGCTTCCTGTGCTTTCCTTGTTAGACTATGTACCTTCTGTGTGTATAGTGAACAATAGACTGCTTTTGTCAATACAGCAAGTATTACGTTACCATCATGGTCTGGACAGTACTCTCAGCATCACTGCTACCACTGTAAATACTAGCACCGTCACTTAATGAATCAGCTATTATGCATGAAGGGTTTTTCTAAAATAATGCCAACATCAATACTGACCTTCCTTCAGTTTCTTTTCATTCCTTCTCTTAAGCTTCTTGCTCACAAATTTCTTTACTTTGTGTAGACGACGACTACGCTTCACTTCAACATTGAGGCTAGTAGTGGACCCTGCAGTATGATTCAGCATTTTCTGATCCCATTCTCTTCTATGGTGTTTGTTTGTTGATGCTGACTTGGATTTTTTCAAATGAATCAAGCATTCCATCAACTGATCATACAGTTCTTCTGATACTCTGGAATCATCTGTGTTTTTGATGTTAGTACATGCACTCTAGCTTGTATGCTTGCTCACAGTTCATTGCATGTAGTATTGAGCCAACAACACAATCATAGTTAGGGAATCTATCCTTGGTCTTGATTAGAGAACACTTTTCATCTGGAACATTACTCACTTTCTGCAGACATGAATTTGAATTTAACATCATTCACAGTTTAGCAACTTACAATCGCTGGCAATGATTGTGTGAGATTTAACTCTGATGAACCATACTTAGCCACAATAGGATTTTTCAATGAACTTGAACCTGCAAGCAAATCAAACCACATTATTTCCTAACTAGCTGGAGCATCTTACATCTGGTGTATTGGTCTTGATCAGATACTGAAGTCATCTTTAGCTTTTTGATATTTATAAGTTGTTGACCACAAAGAATATGTATTAGTGTACTGATACTCGCTTGGTCATGCATATCATCTATATAGTTATGCAGTGGGTGAGTAGGATAAATCATGTATACACATACTTTTCAAGATGTTAATACAAGTCAAATACTTCATGGCTTGTTCATACAACTGAAGTGCTCTGTCATACTTAGCCTGTTCTTCAGCTATTCTAGCATCTTTGATTTGTGTCAGCACCTCAGCCTAGATCAGTGGTTATTATACAGTCTATTATAGCACATGCAACACACTCACTAGCCATTCCATCGATGACAACTCACTGGCCATTCCAAAACTCTGTGCTGTCAAATGCAACCTATGGCTACCGTCACTAGATAAAATCAATTTATGTTGGCAGTCAGCACATGTTGGTACATGTGTAACATCCCCTAATCATAATTAATAAATTATTTTAGCCATGTCCCCAGGCTCCACCCTCTTGCTTATTTTGTACCAAGAGAAACAGAGAGCCTGTGGACGAGGTTAAATTAATTTTATGATCACACTCTCGATGTTACAACATGATTAAACAAACAGCAAAATTAATGGTTGCAACAAAAACAGCAAAGCGCATAATTATTAACAAGCTGAGGATGTATAGTTAGCACACAATGATGACAGTCAAGTCAGTGCACCTCAGTATATTCTACTATACTAAACTACAGTGTCCTGGAGAGGTTAATATTCGTCTTGTTCTTCGTCATCATAATCATAACCAAGCTCTGGTGGAGGAGGAATATCATCAACTATGTCATCTTCAGGTGGTTCAAATCCATCCTAAAAAGAGATTACATAGCACACAAAATTACTAATTTCAGTCTAACCTGTGTTTCATACATCACATCCAGTATTTTCTGTGATGACACAACTGTAACATCTTCATCATCATCCTGACACAGCATTTCAATAGAACGCAGTTTGCTAAAATAGAAGTCTCTTTCTGACTCTAAACCTCTAATGGTTTCTTCCATCTCTCCGACCTGTTAGAAAAAATGCTTTCTTGACAAATACCATCACTGAAAACCACATACTAGTAAGGTTAATCTTTCAGTTTCAGCTTGTGCCTCTTTCAGCTGTGCTGCTGCAGCACTAGAGGATGCTCCTCCTCCTCTTGAACCAGGAACAGCCGAAGCTGGGGCAGGAGCTGGTTTTTGTCGCTGTGTTGCTGGTAGACGAGAACTAGCAGAAGCAGGTTTAGCTCTGGCCACCTTGCTTACTTTAGGAGAAGAGGCTGAACAAGAGAGAAAGGATATCAAAGACTACACGATATGACCAAACAACTCACATGCTCCATATGCTGATGGTACTAATGGTTTTTTGGGTCCAGCTGGCTTCCCAGCCTTGGCTCCAGTAGCTACGTACTGGCCTTCTCTAGCTGCTACAGCATCATATTCTGTACCATCGTAGTTAGCATCAAAAAATTTTTTGAACCACTGAAGAAATTCAAAGTTGTCCTGGAACTTTCCCTTCACTAGCTTCTCAGTAGGTATTACCTGAAAAAAATGAAGCATCAAAGGTGCAAATTCTTTGGTGGAATTGCATGCATACTACACACAGCAAGTACAGCATGCATTCCATCAGCAGATGATGATTGTAACATACAGTGGAACCTCTATAAGCGACCACCTCCCAATAGTGGCCACCTCGCTCAAGCGGCCACTGAAGTGCAGTCAAAAAATGTTTTCAAGTCCATTGACGCAATAAAATAAAGCATTCCGAATAGCGGCCACCTCGTTATTCCGTATTGCAGCCACGTTGTTCGTGTCCGACAAGACCAACGTAATACATTAACACACTAGATAGTGAGGACAGCGCGCCACGTGTGTGACACCTTGCTCCTGCAGATCTTCCAAGAATCGAGCAAGGCCTGAAAGATACCTCGTGGTGATGCCTAGATTGTCGTGAAGTATGACAGACTTGAGTTTCAGTCGGTTTTGAGTCCTTTGACACTCCCACATTTGGCCACGCCTGCTAAATATTAACCTCTTGACGGGCCACCTCTTTACTGGGGACATTATTATTGGGTCCCAATTGTGCCGCTTTAGATAGGTTCCACTTTATTTATAAAGTACAATGCAAGCTATTGATAGCTGGCAAAAATGAAGCACCAAAGGTGCAGATGCCTCGGTGGAATGCAACCATTCACAATAAACTGCAACTATTATACATTTCTGTACAGCAATCACAATGCAGTATAATAGTTATGCAATCAAAAGCCAATCAGTGCTGACCACTAATTCAACTGGGCGTGTCTATAATGTTCAGTTCGAGTGCAGGGCACAGCACACGAGGGAGATAGCGTCCATATAGCTTGCTTACACAATTGCTGTAGTCAAAATCTAACCTATCAGCTTCTTGGCAGTCAACTGTGGATAGCTTTGCCTTTGAAGAACTCCACAGCCATGATAAATCGCGAGTGAGCAAATTGCGCCATAACTTACGAACTAAGCTTCGTATAAAGTTTTCCAATGTTCTAAAGCGAGATAATACCGTGTTCTACTTGCATTACTAGTTTCAGAGCTTAACTTTTAGCGTGCACTACAAAACTGAACCAGCCGTGAGCAATTCACGCGGTAACTTACGCACTAAGCTTTAAAATCAAAGTTCTTGAAATTCAAATCTGAGCAAGTATCGATTTCTACCCGTGTTGCTTGTTTCAGCGATTAGTTTTCAGCGAGCTACGAGAAATCGTTGCGACAGACAGACAGAATGAATGACTGACTGACAACACGACTACTGTATGCCCCGTGGCTCCGCCCACTGAGGCATAATAACAGAAGCCGCTATCACATTGTAGACGCAGAAATTTTCGAGGGTGAAATATTTCGAGTTAAATTTTCAAGGAATCTAATTTTCGAGGGTGGTTACCTCCCTCGAAAATTTGAACGCAGCGAAAATTTTTGTTAGCGAAAATTTTCACGTGCGAAAATGGCGAGAACAGTTTCGCGGTACCAGAAAGATCTCTGTATCCGCGGATATCGAAGATATCTGGGAAGCTGCAGTTGGGGAAACACTTGTGTGTGCGTTGGAGCCTAACAAGTCAAGAGACAGAAACGCTGCGGCAATAGTTGCAGCTGGAATTCGTGCATGCTGACATCAGCCCGTCAGCAGTTTGATCCACTGGCTTGAAGTAGCGCCTGAGAGTCATGCTGGTAGCTGTGTCAACACGTGGGAATGTACCATAGTTGCACAAATAATTCGACGATTTAATTTTTGTCGAACTAATAATTCGATGATTTAAATTTCGAGGTTAATCCCAGCCTCGAAAATAAAATCCCCTTGAAAATTTCTGCGTCTACGGTAATTAGCTGGGCAAGCACACAGCCATGCTTGTAGCAGCTTTTGTTTTTTTGCTAAATTTTATCCAGACCCGCCACGCTATCTATCCTGTAGTCCAGATCAAACCTACAATCTGCTAGCCAGTTAACCATGACACGTTCAACTTCGGAGAAGTCCAGATCACCAGCAACGGTAAACAAAGTAAGCAAAGCAACACAGACAGACAGACAAAGCTTTAGTTCAAAAATCTAAGATCATCAAGTTCGAGCTATTAACGTGTTATGTTTGCACTTACCACCAGCTGATTCTTTGCCGTCTTTCAGAACTAGAGCGGACAGACACGTGTATGCCTCGTGGCTCCACCCACTGAGGCATAATGAAAATGGTTCCCAGTATATACAGCTGCTATTGAAATACCACAAACCTTGTCTACTCCAACTTTCTTGAATGTGTTTTGAAGATGTTTGTAGTTTTGGAGATACTCGTGTTCAAGTTTGGTGCTAAATTTGATCTTCTTTAATGCAATAGCTCCTGCGCAACAAACAACAAATTCAACTCATTTTCATCACCTTCAACGTACCAGGAAAGAGCAGGTCCATAAACTGACAATAAACTGCACCTAAGGTGTGAAAAATTAACAACTCTACTCACTAATTACTTTCTGATTAGCAAAGGGTATTGGGTAAAGATGCTACAGGTTGAATCTGCCAGTGTTGTACAAACACAGTGCTTTACTGCTTTCTGTGACAGAATATGGCGTCTTTAGCGGTTAGCAACTCTACGATCATTTTAAAATTGTTGTAAAACACAATTCAATAATGTGTTCCAGAACAAATGTGTCCATACAATGCTGGTTCATTTGTAGGCGTGAGACAAATAGGCGTGTTTACAGTACAGATTAGCCACAATTCATGAGACTTTAACTAAAATAATGAGGTTAGTCAGTGGTTCTAATGCTCCTTGCACTAGTCCTTTTAAAATAACTGTCTACATACCGCACAAAATTTATGAAGAAAAATGCAAAATTTTCAGTCCCTCTGCCAATTTTTGCAGATGGGCTGGAGTATCCAATGGAATGAAAGTTTCTTCTTGCCCGAGATCTGTGTTAAGGCTCAAACTATATCCCATTCACACTAAACACGCTAGCCTCGTTGTATATAAGTAAGAATGTATGCTACAGAACTACTCCACTGCAGTGCAGCATAGTAGACAGTTCAGTAGAGACTGGTCACACAAATAGGTTTTAGTAGAGGATTCACAAAATCATTACTTGCCAGGTCACTTGCCAGATGCATGTGACCGCAAAATCATTGCGGTCACATGCATCTGGCAAGGCAGGAGACCTATAGAGGTTGTGCGTGTGACGTCACGAATCGAACGCACGTGATGCACGCGACCATTTTGAGTGTCAACTGCAAGAAACAACGTGCTCTGCTCTCGTTTGTAAGCAGCACCGCTCAGTAAAAGGTGGATAGCAGTCTTGCTTAGTACCAGGGCTACAAAGAAGACGAAGCAAAGAAGTGCGGCAGAGCAAGAATAGCGACTTTCTTTAAACAGACCTTTCAGTGGCCAGGCTTCGCTCGTACAGTACGTACGAGTCCTTGTAGTCTATACCACGTAAAAGCAGTGTTATTAGAACGGCTTCAACCATCTGGATACCGTACCTCGAGCGGAGGCAAGTGCTGCCGTTCCACGAGAGAGCCCTTGCTTGGTGCATACAGCTTGTAGTATTCTTGTATTCCACCTAGCAGTGCTTGTTTGCACCATAGCGTGACTGTACAGCTTTATCTAGCTATCAAAAATGCTAAGGTACTTCTTGTCTGACACTCAAAATGGCGTCGTAGCAACGGTTACTAACACGAAAAATGTGCATCAAAGTTGTATGTGCACAACCTCTATACACTAGGCAGGTACTTAGAGGCACCATGGCAGAAATTCTCTTGGAGCCGGGCTGATGAACTCACAAGAACACTAGCTGATCAGTGGTGTGAGCAATGTGAACAATGAAGGGACACATGAATTTCTGTTCCCAGTGACCACACAGCCAATGTACTTTGCTTCCCCAGTACTAGCCTTGCTTCCAGGCCACTCCCCTGCTGGAGAGATGGCCTGGTCCAGACTGTCTGCGCATGCTCCAATATTACCAGAAAAAACTGGTAATCAGTAAAACATCGCGTACGATCGGTACATTTTAACACACACTATCAAAATATGTCCGTTTCATCTTCCTACTGAAACAGCAACCAATAGCAATGAATGGCTAGTTTAAGCTACTCAAGAAGGCTTCTGGTGCACTCTCTCCTACTCCGCGAAAGCTACAAACAATGCTCAAGCACAATAAACTAAGGCTGTGTAGGCTGCTGCCTGGTAGAACTGTTTTAACGAGAATTGGTGGTAGTAAATACTTGTGAGTGAAGCGGTAGGCTCATAAGATAGCCTGAAGAGCTGACAATCAAGTTTTAGGCGGAGAAAACGCGAATTTTAGTTTCTGTACGTATACCACTCCGTTTGCTAACTTCATTAATAATGGCCTAATTTAACGGAAAATCTTCGCACATGCACATGCAGTCAGGTGAGGCTACCCCAGTACAAGAACAGGTGGGCTGGAGATACTTTGATGCCCTTTTCTCTCCTGCCCTGATGGGATTCGAATCAGTGTCACTTGGGTTGGAAGCCCAAGACTCTACCGGGGAGAACCCACCCACCCACCCACCCACACACACACACACACACGCGTGTAAGAGCTATGAATAAGCTTATTATTTTGTTAGTTACAAAGATATAACACATGCTAAAAAATTATACAGATACAAAGGCATAGTTGAGTCAGAAAAACTGTATACATGGGTTAGGTTGGGTACTAACCAGAACAAAGCTCTTCAACCTTGTTGAGCTGTACAGAAAGAGATGTGTTGATCCATTGAATCAAGTCATGACGACTGAGATTCTCTGTCGTAGATGCTGTATTAAAAACGTTGACGGCCGACATGCTATCAAGACAAGAATCAGTAGCGGAGACGAGAAGAGAGAAAGAAAAGTCAGAACGAGAAGCCGGAGACGGAATATTGCCGCGAAACCTTGCCCATGGGACGTGGTTTCAAATGCGGTTAATAATACACATGACGTAAATTATTTTTACGAGTGTGCATGCATGCTTGCAACGAATCTACAAAAGCGCACGCATTCTCTAAAATAATATTAATCTGCAGATGGCGACACCACAACCAAAACGTCAGCAGCAGGATCATCCTGTGGTGGATCAACAACTGAAGCTGGCTAGCTTGATGCAGAGTGGCGGACTGATCGTAATCGGAGAAACGGTCATAACACTTCACGAAGAAGAACCCGATAACCATTCATGGGTGACTATCGGGTACGGGATCCCTTGTCTAGCTGCCAGTGAGGAACAACTGGTTGTCAGTGTTACTGGAATTGACAACGGAGAGACGCTGTACGAGTTTCGCCTCTCTTCGCGAGAATTCTACAAAGAAATAGACCACCACTTTCACGTACTAACTGCAACAATGAATGACAGCGATGAGTACAAGACCTACGGAATGACTTTTGCCCACGAAAAGGTCGCAGAGCGTTTTTTTGCAGCCGTCAAGCAGCTTGCTCCTAATGAGGTGAACTATAGTCGACCACGCCGATACAGTCGTGATGGACAACAGCTGGTCTCTATCGAGGCGACTGATCTTCCTTCTTTGCATAGTGACAGCGGTCGGTACCAGGCGTTCAGTGTGGAAGAAGCGGGAGCATTGACCGCTAGCGGGAGATTCAAGAACGAAACGGAAGAAGAGAGTGCAGCAATGGACGACGACCAAGCAGTTCAACTGCAACAGGAGAAAGTGGGTGGGGCTGAGATAACAGAGGGTTTAGAAGAGGTAGATCAACCAAACATGGAGAAGCAGATGGATACATCACGAGATCGCGTTGACATATCTCATCCAACTGGTTGTAAGCACATTGCTCATGTAGGATCAGACACACCTGTACACACATTGGTACGTGTTATCAAGAATGGAGAAGACCCTAACAGCATACCTAAATGTGATGATAGAACTGAACATTCTCCATCACCACTACCACCACCACCAATGACTGATGTTCAAAATCTACTACAGAAAATGACATGCTCCTTGAATTTGAACAAAAAAGATTGCTCTAAAGAAGATACTAAGCAAACAGGCTATGATTCACAGACAGCTGAAGAGGATCCAGAAGAAAATTTTCACAAAGTAATAGGCAAATTGATTCACAAGAAGCTCCATGATGAAGCAATCTATACCAAGCTTGTGAGCTTCACCGCTTCAGGTCGTGAGGAAAAATGTGAAAAACCAACTACTAGAGCAGCATCAGTGATAATTCATGACCACGGGATTGTGTGCCTTTGAGTATAGCTATTAACTCAACTTAATAATCATCACCTTGTACTATATAATGCTGAGTTGTTCTTACACTAAAGATATCTGTGTGCTAGCATAGCATATGCTATTATCTACAGATAACAAGACGACAACAACTGCCAATAATGGAAGTGTTGTAATAGTCAGATGGTCATCACCATTAATAGTATAGTTGTAGTACTAGGTAACTAATGCAGTGTTGTCACACAGACTTGTTATGATAATTTGCTCCCCTTCCATTTTCCATCTTTGATTATTGTCCCTGTGTAATGGTATGGCAATGGTAATTTAGTTGATAATGTTAACATGACATCACCTGCAGCTAACAAGGAGTGGAACAGTGTTTGGCAGTAGATCAGCCAGTACAGAGTAACATGGAATACATATGAACTCCACAAACTCTTTCTGTGCTTGCGCATACAGTAAACCAGTAAAATTAAAAACTATACATGTACTACCTGTAGCAAAGGTATGCTTGAGTAGTTCTCACGATTCATCACTGGTAATGGACTATTACCAAGATTCTTTTCTTCATCACCCTGAAGAAACAAAGTACAATGCATTTAAAATAGCTAATAGAAGCATGCTGGTTAGCTTAACTATCTACTATTGGCAAGCTAGAATCACAATTATTTGCTATTCCTCTCAAACCAGTATGTTCAAAAACAGTGTTACATTTGCTGGTTAGATTGCACTTTTTGTCAAAGCATTTTGTGTACATAACACAATGTTTATGTGATAAGTAGCTGTACCTGTTGATAGAATTCTTGAAGCAAATGCCGTACACAGTTCTTGTGAACATCCCAAGGCTTAGTAGTCGAGGACACATCACATGCAGTCATCATTATGCTTAGAGCATAGGCTCTGAGAACAACAAAGTGCAGCACAAAATAATACATTGAGCAGTGTAGTTAAATTTTTAAATAGGAGGACAGATTACATTTTACTGTGTGCATATTATGGGAGCACAGGGTAAGCTGTTGGTTGCAAGATTGATGTGCATGTGTGAGTGTGTGTATGTGTCATAGACCTTGACAGAATACTGTTTGAATATGGCTGCTTATACCATCTTACCACTTAAAAACCGCTACAAATAGCTATTGCTCAGAATAGAGTCTTCTGTCATGCATATTGTACAGCAACAAGCATCATTTTACAGCAGCTAGAGTGACACTGCAAGATGTGTTGTATTACGGGAATCAAACACAGGGCACAGCAAACATAAAACAACTGGAAACTCCAACATGCATGGTCAATTTCAAGTCGTAGAGCTATACATGTGCATACTCAACTGGCAGAGCAACTCAGTGGACTCATGTCATGCTGTTTAGTTTAAGCCAGACTAAATTAACACACACTTGTGTTCAGTGTTGTTCCAGTCAAAGGTTCCACTTGCTATCAGTGATTGCACCACCTTCATGTTGCCACTGAACAATGATAGATCTGTTGCTAGTATTGCACTGCGTATCAATTTCATCACCTGTAATAATGTTGACAATAAGCTGTGCACTAGTACTGGTTCCTTGCCTACTCAATCATTAATTTTACTAACAATGATACAGTGGAATCTGCTAACCTGAACTTCTAAATTGCATACATGTACATTGGCATGCATTAAATGTATAGCGGATGCTTCACGAAAGTACGACTGCACAGAATACATCTACGTGTATATTTTGCCCCTGAAACACATAAACCTTATTGGCATATGCATGCTGTTGGCATTGACAAATTTACAAAATTCAATACCGACATACAGCCACTTGACATGATGAAAACCCACACGAAAATACCTGTTTGTGCAAGCCCACACGAAAATACTTGTTCATCTTAATACTTACATGATTGACTTTATAGTCATGTACACAATAGAAATAGCATCTTGACGTGTTCACACTGCTCTTACTTGTTTGTAAGTCAGAGGATCAAGGTTGCAGAATATGTCAAGCTGCTTTATGCCCAGAAGAAGCTCAGTTTGTCTAAAGTGATGCTGCTCTAATACAGAGGTTGAGTACAGCATAGCCAGTGGGTGGTTGGTGGCAGTGTAGAAATGATTGCTATAGCCTCTGTGATCCATATCATGACAAAGACAAGCTGTGAATAGTGCAACTTTCTGTATAAACATACAAATACATGTAAGATGAGAGCTTGCACTTTAGAAGTCGATATATCGATGCACTGCTATGCAAAAAAATTCTAGTATAGTAGTAATGCATTGCAGCAGCACAAGTCATAAAACTAGCCATTATACCTCAAGATCAGAGAAATGACCAGCAGATGACTGCAGTATAGCAAACATTGTTTGGGCTACACAAAAACCATGGCCCCAGTTGTGATAAGCCACTGGACGATAGTTCTTGGATACTGTCATGATGAAATGAAGAACCATATCATGAGAGAATAAATGAGTGAGTGATCCAGCTAGAGACATGAACATATCAGCTGATGCTTTCACTGCATGTAGAGTGGATAATTTGCTACTAATAAACAGCAAGCTACAGAAGAGATAAATAGTTAAATAGAGCATAAATATCAACCTACTCTGGAAACTGAGCAGCAATGTCTGGTGTGATAGCTGTTGTGGCTTCCAGGTTGTTGATGTCATTATCAGTACATTGTCGATGATATTCCAATACCTGATTGGTGACCTGTGAGTAATCACATCCATTGTATGTACAATGGGCACAATTATTATACCTCTAGGTGTTTCTCTGCCAATCTACCATCATCAAGAGCCTACAATCATAATACAATGTCATGCAAAGAAACGATAAACTGTATTTTACCTTGTGTGCTTTGTAAGCAAGAGTAGCATAGTGACAGAACTGTGTAAGAGAGCATTCATGATCAGCAGTGAAATCCCCTCTGCTGGTCTCTCTAGTAACACTCATCACACCTATTGTGCTAAATGTATAAACCAGCAATCTTCTAAAATGAAGCATTACTGCCTGAACCATTACCTTCCATTCACCATCAAAGGCATGCACAATAAAGCTGAACCACATTCTGGAATGCTGATGTCTACTCTCTGATTGAAGTGATTGTCATTCAGTGCATTACTACAATTGATTAGCTTTTCATTCTGAAACACATATCCCGCTATGCCTTTAGACACTGGAAATCTGATTGGTTAATGGAAAAAGTTAATTAACGAATACTTAGGGTAGCATATGTACATAACAGGTTTATACTATAGTCACATCTCTAGCTCAACCTGCAGAACACACATTGCAGTTGCAAACAGGGTGTGATGCATAGAAACTCAGCCAGTAACTGGCTCACAACTCTAGGCAGCAGTGAAGTGCACATAGTTTATCATAGGCTGTCTTTAGACTAATTTCCTACATGGTGCAATTTGACAAACCTGTCTAGAGCAGTCAGGTTTCCTCCTTCATCGTCCCACTTAGCAGCAGCATATAGCTCATCCTTTCTATCTGTAGACTGCAGGTATAGTACCACACGTGTACCTGATACAATATCTGCACACTGCTTCTGTAATATTATAACCAGAAAGACCTGTACAAGTCTATCATAATTATAGCTTACCACAACTCCATCTAGAAATGCTTGGATATCATAACTTGGGTCAATCCCAAACCTGTATAACACCATAATTATTAGTTTAATGTATTACTACATTACTAGTCATTGTGTAGTTAACAGTACCTTGGTCGTGAATTGGGCAGTTGATGCTTAAAATTAATGAGACTAGCTCTAAACAAGATAATTTTGGTTTGCATGGCGATCTATATTCAATAGATATTATTTTGACTGTTATCGAGTGAGCCTCCAAATTGCCATTCTATGGCAATTTCTCAGTACCACTGAAAACATATGACTGGCTGCTTCTATGACTAGGCTAGTAGTCTATGGCTCACATCATAATCTTGATGACTGCTTCATTAAGCACTCTCTGGTTACTGCACCTCTCAGACTTGCAGTGCCGCTGCTGCAAAGCAACAGCAGCCCAGCTGAGGTAGCTCTCTGCAATCTCTGCCTCTTCCTCATGGAAGCTTATTTCACCAGCTAGCCTAATCATTTCTAACACAGCTACAAGCTCTCCAGTGATTGACAGGATGGGAAGACACAGAACTGAGCAAGCAGCAAGGCTTGACTTGTCTATAAAAGATAGTGAAGTGATACATGTACAAGCAACTGTTAGTTATTATTCTCACCAAAAAATCCTAGTCCATTTGGAAATCGCTTATCATTTCTCTATAATGGAGATATAAACTAAGACAGTATTCTAGCATAATTATTGTCTTCACCTCATGCAAGAGAGAGGTTATGATAGTCTCCCTCTTCCAGCCTACATAGCCAGCAATGCTGTCACCTTCACACACATCGAGAGTGGGGTGTTGAACAATTTTCAGTTCAGTATTGTACACCAATACTAAAAGCTGCAATAATACAACGATGGTTATCAGTGAAGTATAGATGTAAGAGTTCAACATCAAGTCTGAACACTTGCAATGGCTTCTAGAAAATCTTTCCATAACTAGACACCCGTGCAGACATACTGCAAATGTGTATGACGCATAGTATTGCCTGGATAAAATACTGTACGGTAGACTGACACAATACAGAAGAACACTTGTGTATGCACACGTTGAGTCTTAATTCATATTTAAACAAACAATGCAACTAGTATTGTTCGCCTAAGCCAACAAGAGCCTTGTCTTAATCTGAAATTTCTTGCTAAAACACATATTCTTAACTACTGTTGTCTACGATATACCTTTTTCTCTGAGCAGTATTCATAAAGGTGAAATGTTGTTGCTAAAACTGCTACAAAGTTAATAATATCAGATAGACATAAAATTAATTATTAATAACAGGAAGAAATACCTTTCTGTATAGCAGTGCAGAGTTTATGAAGTACTAAGATGAAGCTTTCTTCAGTTAGACTATGAGCAAGATCTTGCATCAAGTGATGCTTGTCAGTGTGAACACAGAACTATACTCAACATGGCAAGCAAAATTAATAAGAAATAATTAACATGCTTAATTACTTTCCATTTAGACAATGATGATGGAATCACTGTGTCTACTGTACAGAGAAAATAAACCATCTTGCAAACAACTAACTGACACTTTCTTGATCTTTTCTTAATAACTTTGGCTTTTCGAATGGTCCATCTCTCCAGAGTATCCTGGCTAACCTCTTTTATCACATATTCTTCCAGTAACTCTTTGTTATAGCGAAGAAACTCAAATACAGATTCTTTGTTTAGTTCATCATCAATATGAACAGTAGGCCAAACAGGTTCTAGAAAAACAATCATAATTATCACCAGGGGTAAAAATTAATTTTCAGTTATCCTACCGTGTTATACCAGAGGAAATTAATTAATCAGTTTGACTTAAAAACACATACTTTTAGTAGCAGTACCACGGTAGCGTAGTACCTGCACTATACTAGGTGTCATATGTGGCAGATACTACACAAACAAAGTACTTGCAGCTACAGTATTTTTATAATAATATTATTGTTATTTTTAAACTTATACTAAGGATCACTTACATGGGATTATTCACTGACAATAAAGTATTGCTACTGAACTAACCACTTCGTGATCCTGTCACTAAGACTTCTTCTAATTCTTTATCATTTCCTATCAGAGGTAGCGGTGTGGAACGACGTCGGCATAATAGCATTCTGGGAGACGACATCCTCTCTGCGTCTGTCGATGTCACCACGCTGATAGCGGAAGCGAGCGCTGTGCAAGTTGATTGGTCGGTTGATACGAACGCCCACGAGGCCGGGGCTTAGAAGTGTTAACTCGCAGGGTGATAACGAGTTTCCACCATGGAGAAAGGTGGCGCTGTAAGGAAACCTCCACCCGAATATTCTGCGTTGCAAAACCCTACGTGCAACAAACCAGATCGACCAAAAGTGACATTATTTCGCTGGGATTCCAATGAAGAATTTTTTGACGAGCAAGACCCTCCAAGTATCCCTTCTACTCCAGAAATAATTCCTAGAAAAATGTCTCTTTCTGCACCTGTCGCTCTGGGAAAAATTGATCGCCTAGTCAGATCCAAATCGACTACAATTGCTACTGATTACTGGAAATCATATTACAGTAAGAACGAGAAATGGGACTGCAATCATGCCCCAGTGAAGAGTCGTGCTGTTGTCACTCCATCTTGGTTTTGGAGTGAAGATCAACTAAAGCAACCTGATTTCAAGTGTTGGAAAAGAGACTATAGATCATTCATGCACAGTGTTTATTTGCCTCCTTGCCAGACTACAAAAAAGGAGAAAGAAGAAATGCAATGGAGAATAAAGTGTAGAGCCTGGATAAACACTCATCAACGGTGGATGAAATAAACTTTATTATAGAAGTGGACATATTCATAGAGGTGTGTTGAAACTGCAGTATCCATTATACTAACAAAGATAATAAATTATGACTTATAGCATAGAGTGAAAATTAATTTATAACGCTATATATTTTGTTTGTTTCCCTTGAGCAATCATTTTCCCACTGGTTTTGTTGACTATGTCAGCAGTAGCAAATGCCATATTTCTACCAGCCTTGACACACACTGCTGTGACGGACAGTACATCACCTTCTTTGGCTGCTCCCATGTAACTGTACAGATGAAAAGACATTAGTGTATCTCATGAGTCATCACTCAGTGTGATTGTCAGCTAAACTTTAATAGTCTGCAATTATTTATAGCAGGAGAGCAGGATAGGTGCCCTGGTATTGTGCATTATCGCATACACTGTACAATCATTGTTCCTTACGTTATGCTCATGTCCACTGTGACACCTGGTGGTTTCTCTGTCATCATGATAGCCATTGTAGTAGTCTCATCAACCAGCGTTGCTGTAAGTCCACCATGCATGGTGCCTCCTCGGTTGAGATGTTCCTCATCGACAATTAGTTCAAACAACATTCTACCTCTTGACGAGTCAACAATGTCCAACTAGTGGATGAAGTCGAGTTACCACAAGCACGTCACTCTACATTTTAAATTCACCTTACTCAGTGTTCTGTGGAAATTAGTTTCATCGCTTAACATACGACGTGAAAGAGGAGACCAGAAACTTTGTAGTAAGGCTCTCGAGACAGCTCGAGGACTAACTCGTGTCAGCACAGCAGCCATCAACAAAAAATTAATAATAATTATTAATTTTGAATCTATTCGTGCAAAATTATTATTAAACTTTACAGCTGGGGCGGCGCGCGCACAAAATTAAGCGGGAAACCGAATTGTCGAGGGGAGACATCATACCAGTATTACCACGCAAGCAGACGGAGTACCATAGTAGTGGTAGTGATTGCACAAGGAAGTGGGGTGAGTGAAACTAGTACTTGCACCAGTATTTCGAGCAGTATGCTATGCTAGATGCCATGTTAGTTGTGGTGGATGCGCTCCAATTAGAGTGCAGTATAGTTCAGACAGACTTCTACTATTATTGATGCTCCTCGTGTGGTGTAGGTATGGAGAGAGATAATGATGAACCAACGTCACTCTCACTCAGACGCTCTACACGGTACAAAAGTGCATGCAGTCAATAAAATGCATTCCCTGCCAATTCTTTAGACGTTCACTGCCTGTATCTATTAACAATGTTAATACTGAGAGTACTCCAAAAGGTAATCACTGTAATTATGAAACAACAATCATTGTTTGTGAAATTTAGGGAATGTGTGGAAACGTTCAAATACAGAGAGAAGATCAGAAGATAGCTTGAAGTCAAAGAGGATTAAACTGGAAAAGCGTCAGTTGAGGTGAGTATAATATCATGCACACTAGCTGTGTTCTATCATCACCTTTCCTCATTAGCTAATGTTAGCTTTTAGATACTTTTAATAAGCATGACCAAATGGACTGATCACTGTGCTTAATAAAAGAACAACTTTTGCTGCTTCGTTAGGTGTATGTCTAATAATGGTTTTGCAAGTAGCAATTTGAAAGAGGTATAGGATTTTTTCTACAGCAGAAACTAGTAGCTGAATAAAGTGTTCACATTGATTTTAGTGGCACCAGTACTGTACCATACACTTACCAGCACTGTCACTATGTGTGTCCTTCTTCAGACCACCCTCAGTGTCCCAGTCTCATTGCAGTGATGACCTATCCTTACCTGTACGTCGTAGTGCAAGAGAAAAGCGTCTTATTTTTGCCAATTTTACTCCTCAAGAGATCACTCGTACTATCAATCAGACTGCAGCGATACAGATGGTAGCCACCGAGTCTTCTGATGTGAGTAAAATCAGCTTATTAAAAAATAATATTAATAAGAGATCTAGTGTAGTTCACCAGATGGTCATGTAGGCTATGTATTATTGATAATTCATTTCAGGAGGAAATGGAGCCGTATGAAAGACTACTATCACCAGTTAATAAGAGAGGGCCTCGGAAACGAATTTTAGCACATCACTTGAGATGTCATGGAGCTGTGAGAAACCAGGATGAAGAGAAGGAACAGAAAGAGAGAGAAGAGGAGAAAGAGGAAGAAGAAAAGAGACCAGAAGGTGGTGGTAGCAATACTGAGGAGCCTGAAGCAAGTGATGAAGAGGAAGAAGAGGAAGAAGAGACCAGTTATTACAATCTACGCAAGCGTCGTCCAATAGTCTACCAGTATCAACCTGTATTACAGGTATGGTCTCTTGATGTCAGTATAATTACTTATCTCTCAATCTAGGTGGTAGATAACCAGCCACGTCCAGAAAGGCGCAATAGACAAGTTCGATCAACTCTTTATCATCATCGCTCAGTAGCTCATTCCAGCTACTATTCCTCCTCTTCACGGAAAAACAAGCATTCATCATCCTCACTTCATCACAAGGCACACCAAAATTCTTCTACATCGAGTTCTGAAGACTCAGATGAGGCTCGATTTCAAAGACGCAAGTCTCGTAGCATGCGTCGTGCTCGAAATGAATGTCTGCCAATGAATTTTACACACGATGATGCAATGAGTGGGCCAATCCGTGATCGGGCTCGTATTGGAGCAAGCTTAGCTGATGTTTCACCGATGAATATTGATCAGTCTATCTCATTTGATGATATTGGTGGATTGAAACAACACATTCGCTCACTGAAAGAAATGATAATATTCCCACTCCTTTATCCAGAGGTTTTCCAGCGGTTCAAGATCACACCTCCTCGTGGAGTGATATTTCATGGTCCTCCTGGTTGTGGCAAGACGCTTGTGGCTAGAGCACTGGCTAATGAATGCTCTAAAGGAGGTCGCAAGGTAGCTTTCTTTATGAGGAAAGGAGCGGATTGTCTCAGCAAATGGGTGGGAGAGAGTGAACGTCAACTGAGACTACTGTTTGATCAGGTGATGATATGTAGCAAGACCCAAGCATTGTCTAATGTGTTTTCTATGCAGGCTTATCAAATGAGACCATCAATCATATTCTTTGATGAGATTGATGGGTTAGCTCCTGTTCGATCCAGTCGTCAGGACCAGATCCATTCTTCTATTGTTTCTACACTCCTTGCACTAATGGATGGTGTGGACAGCCGTGGAGAAATCGTAATCATAGGAGCAACCAATAGGATCGATGCTATTGATCCTGCCTTGCGTAGACCTGGGAGGTTTGATCGAGAGTTTGTGTTTCCATTACCATCACGCGAGGTGTGTTGAATTATTTGCAGAATGATAGTAAGACTATTTCTGTGGTGTGTGTTTTTGACAATATCAACTGGTGCCTTATACTAGCGTGTTGCACTAGGCACATAATATTGTTAAGTGCAATGTCCTTTTCTGCTGCACTGTCTACAATTGATGACATGTCTTCTTTGCTTACAGGACCGCTCCAGCATACTACACATACACACACAGCACTGGGACCCTCCATTGAAACGCTCCTTTCTCACTGAGCTAGCCAATCACACTGTCGGTTACTGTGGTGCTGACCTAAGAGCACTGTGTACTGAAGCAGCTCTATTCTCTCTCCGACGACAGTATCCACAGATCTATGCTACTTCAGACAAGCTTGTAATAGACCCAACAAAGATTACCATATCTGCAGCTGATTTCTACTCTGCTCTAAAGAGCATTGTTCCCACAACTCAACGAGCCGACTCTCCTCAAGCATACTCTCTGTGTGACACTGTCTTTCCACTACTTGGAGAGCAATTCCTTTCACTTCTTTCTTACTGTGCGTTTATTTTGCCTCAATCTTGGAGCTCTGTTTGTCAGTCACAACAGGAGATTAGAAGTCGACTGGGAAGGGAGAAAGAGAAAGAGCTAGCTAGAAAAAGTGAGATGCCTTGTATTAGACCAGCTCAGAGCAGTGATCTGTCTTGTGCTCTAGAGGTTGCTTCTTGTTCATCTGCTTCATGTGTGTGTACTGCTGATAAGAACTGTATGCAAGATAATGCAACCAATTCTTCAGTCCTACCCTATCATGCTGCTCAGCAGTCCTTACCACTTCGCGATATTTTCTTTGATTCTTGTCATGTTCTATCTGATTGCGGGTCAAAGGATATTCTTGTTGATGGGCCTGGTTCTTCTTCTGATGATGTGACCAGCGGGTTCCTCTCTCTCTCCTCTAACCCTCACATGCCTCCTCCTCCACATAGACCACACCTTCTACTAGCTGGTCAGAAAGGTACACTATGTGCATGCTGCTTTTCTAGCATGCTATGTTTTTGGTTGACATACTATAAAATTAAGGCTATAACACTTAACACACTAAAGCAGTACTTGTACACATTTACATGTATGTTACATGCAATTTTCTGATCTAGGAGGTGGCCAGAGCGACTATATAGCTCCTGCTCTTCTCCATGCTCTGGAAGATTTTCCACTAAAGACACTTGATATGACCACTCTATTTGGTAGTTCTGTTCGTCTTCCTGAGGAAGCCTGTACCCAGGTGTGTTATTCATGTGTTAGGTGAACATAGCTTTAACTACCAACAACATGTTTTCTACTTCAAGTATTCTTTAGCATTTTGTGTCCATCAACTTATACTTTCTAGTACAGTAAAATAGCACTGATGCCTTTGGTGTTATGCAAGATGTGGAGCTTCATAATAGTGTTGTAAAGATTTTCTTACTGTTAAGTCAGCCTTTTAGCATTGAAAATTCAGCCTTTTAGCATTTTTTTTGAGAGCAATAATGTGAACACTAATTGATGCAATCAAAGGCCTGTTCGCACTGGCACACGAACCCGGGTTCAACCCAGGTTGAACTCGGATAGATCGCGTCTGGACTCGATCTGCAGAGATCCGGGTTAAGCCAACCCACATACGTATGTGGGTTGAACTTGGTTGAAACCGGGTTCGTCAAGTCTGAGTAGACGAGATATGTGTATCACAACATTTTTAGTCCTGATTATTGTAATGTACATGTGAGCAATGTCCAGTACTGCCACAACCTGTCATCGGAGGAGTCTAGGACATTCTAAGTATGCTCTAAAATATAGCTATCTCTAGGTTTGTCCTGAGTCAGTGTACTAAGTATCCCGGGAGTTCCAAGATTGTCCTTAGTATCTCATGTACATAGAGGGGGTCAAATCCCATGTCCCAATCTACCTAGCACAGACAAGCAATAACTAAGACGCTGTACATTTGAACAAAAAAATTATTGAAGTATAACATTCCAGACTTAAGGTACACCCATATTATCATAGCCTCGTACCCACGCCTAATATTGTAAGGCCTGGTACATCTACTACATACTGTAGGTGCACACGTGTGTGTGCTTTGTTTGCTCTGACCTCAGTGTGATGTTTCTAGCTTACAAGTCGCGTTAACCCTTTAGGGCCTATTGCGGATTTATCCGTCAAAATTGACTCCACCTACTGTAGACGTCATAAGTAGTGTGAAAAGTGCTCTAGAAAGGTCAAATCAAGTTTAATGCAAATTACTTGAAAAAACCCACTGTTTTTCGCCGCGCCCTCCCCACAAAAATATATAGAACGGAGGACGGGGGGTTTTTAATGGGGGTGTCCCCCCTTTAATCCGGGGTTCGAAGGGGCGGAGCCCCTCGCCGCTTTCGGCATTTTTTGGGGCTTCAGGATGCCCGGAAATGCATACTTTGGCAAAGAATATGGTCTAAACTGTGCTGTTTGCTCACCTGGACACCACCAGGTTTTTGTATCAGTCACCAGGGCTGAATGAAGACCAAAATTAACTGAAAAATGACGAGGTCACAGCACTTAAGCGGCTTCAGTTCCGAAGTGGGAGTGGCCAACTCAGACTTTAGTACATGGTCGTAAACCTTGACATGCCAGGAGAAAAGGGTGCTAGTTTGGACTAGCTAGCGTACTGCATGTTGTAGAAAATTGCAAGACAAACCGTCAGTTAAGAGCAAGTCAAGTTTTCGTCAAAATAAGTCGGTCCCTAAAGAGTTAATCATCTTATAATCCTTCGCCGCACATTTCATCCAATACTGATTTTAAATGACATTTAGAACGCTTACCGGTAGAGTTGATTTTCAACAACTTTGGATCATTTCCAGCAAGATTTACAATTTTTGATGAAAACTCATTAATCAGCTAAAAATACAAGTGTTAGCCTTGCTAAGTTATACTATATCTATAGACATGTGGATAGCTAAGCATCGTATCTGTGTTTTATCCTGATTTGGATAAATTAAAACCAAGTGCAAACAGTGTGTATCAGCTGTCTGCCAAGCAGACCTGGGGCATGAGGCTACCATTAGGGAACAAATTTTATACTCAATCACTACTGGAATGTACTTATAGTGATACTTGGACCTACACATACTAAGTAAGACTCATCCCTATAACCCCAGGAATCCTGGGACCTAGTATGTGTAGTGTATCCCAGGTCTTGGACCTGGGATACACTACACATACTAGGACCACTTGTCCTAACCCCAGGAATCCCGGGATACTTGGATCTGGGATACACTACACATACTAGGACCACTTGTCCTAACCCCAGGAATCCCGGGATACTTAGTAGTCATATGTTCTGAGACTATCATTCATATGCATATTATTATATGAGACATCTTGAACCATCCCAAGAAATGTTAAGTCAGTGAAAACCAATCCCAGGATACAAGGGACTTGTCGTCACAGTACCTGACGTGTATGGTACATGTCTGTGTATAATGATTTCTGTCTGTAGTCTGAGGTGTCATCTTCTTATTGTTTATGTTATCAGGTGTTTAGAGAGGCTCAGCGTGTAGCACCTGCTGTGCTGTATATACCAAGAGTAGACACATGGTGGAGTGTGACTAGTGACACCTTCAGAGCTACCTTCACTTACTGTATCCTTTCTCTCTCCTCCTCCTGCCCTCTACTGGTTGTGTGTACAGCTGAGACACCTCTTAGTAAGAGAGCAAGATATTGGTTGTGTTGTCTGCGTGCATATGTGTGAAAGCCTGTTCTGGCTGTTCTATTCTTACAGATGGGCTTCCAGATGAGCTCTATCGATTGTTCTCTCATCCTCCTCCTCCTACTCTCTCTCTACCATCACTCACTCAACGACAAAATTTCTTTCATCATATAATGCTCATCAAACCACTCCAGAGTCCTCCTAACATACCCTCACAAGTTCAAGGTGTGTGTGTGTGTGTTTGTGTGTGTGTGTGTGTGTGCGTGTGCGTGCGTGCGTGTGCGTGCGTGCGTGCGTGCGTGCAAAGTATCTTAACTGCTTGAAATTTAATTCACATTTCTCAATCAAGTTTTGAAGTGCAAATATGACAGAAGGAAGTGAATTAAATTAGACCCCTATGTCAAATATAAGCACCAAAGGTGCAGATGCCTCGGTGGAATGCCACAATTTCACATATACAATAAATTTAAATTAGTCTGACAAAATAATTATTGATATACATGTAGAGCTAATGGTATCCTGCTTTTACTAACATCATAAATATCCACAAACACAACTATCCACCATTCCACAAACACAGCAACTGTAGATGCATGTATACAGGATTTCTATACTGCAATCACATACACAGTAAACTGCAACTATTATACCTTTCTGTAAGCAATCGCAATGCAGTATAATAGTTATGCAATCAGAAGCCAATCAGTGCTGACCACTATTCAACTGGGCGTGTCTACAATGTTCAGCACAGCACACGCATACCACGAGAGAGATAGCTTCCATAGCTTGCTTACACGATTTCTCTGGACCTGCGCTGCTATCCTGTAGTAAAATTCTAACCTATCAGGTTCTAGGCAGTCAACTGTGGACAGCTTTGCCTTTAGAGAAGTCCAGATCGCCAGAAATGGGCATCGAGGTGAGCAAATAACGCCATAGCTCTGGAACTAAGCTTCGTGTAAAGCTCTCACATGATCAAAAGCGAGATAATATCGAGTTCTACTTGCATTGCTAGTTTCAGAGCTTACCTTTCAGCGTACGCCGCAAAACTGAAGTAACGGACGGAATGACACACACACAAACGAACTACTGTATGCCTCGTGGCTCCGCCCACCGAGGCATAACAAGGTCCCAACTATAACTATAGAGGAAGTGGTCTTGGCAAGGACATGCAATATAATTAAAGGGGAAGGATTAACTGTGGTCCAGTAGTGGCAGAGCACTAGGATTACTCATTATCTGAGAGATGAAAATCTTATGGTGCTTCGGTAATCATTTTGTGCTAGGGAGAGTACTTTTTAGAAAATAAAGGCATCTCCCTCTGAAAATAAATTATATTTTGACTGTATTTTGATGATTTATTAATCACGTAATTTAAATTGTTCTCTCATGTTCACAGAAGCAGAGCTTGAGCTTCTCCCTGTAGCTTCACCGCTAAAACCTCGTGAGCTCAGTCAAGAGGAGACAGAGAAGTTGTACCGCCAGCGAGAGGCCGTACTGAGAGAGCTAAGAGTATTCCTGAGGGAGGCCACTAACAAGCTGCTTGCTGAGAGAAAGTTTAAGGAATTTACCAAACCTGTTGATAGAGATGAAGTAGGTTGTTTGTCATCATGAGTGACTGACACATGATCTATGCTGACAGGTTCAAGACTACTATGAGATCATCAGACGCCCAATGGACCTGTCCACCATAATGAGGAAGATTGATGACCATCGATACAGCTTACCAAGCCAGTGGCTAAATGATGTAAACCTTATCACCAAGAATGCTCTAGAGTGAGAATGACTAATGCTGAGAGATGACTGCTCTTCTCTTTACCTCAGGTATAACCCAGAGCATGACTTAGAGAGTAGACTGTTGAGACACAGAGCCGTTGCATTACAAGATCTTGCTCACTCAATTTTTGATCATGAACTCAGTGAAGAATTTGAAAAGGTTTGTAATGTGTATCTCAGAACTTACTCAACTGTAAATCATCTTAGCTTGTGTTGTCGTGCATTTTCTCAAAAACTTTGATTACATGCATTGCAGTTGTCTACAATGCATAATGTAGAACAATACATTATCTTAACATGATTGCACCATGTGATGAAACTGAAAAGTTGTAGCTAATGAAGTGTTTGTGTATGATGTCAAGCATAATGAAAGTCTCCTTTCTGATGACCAACACCTGCATTCCCTTGTTAATACACAGTAACACAGGCAACTAAACAGAAAGAACACAAGAACTTGTTATAAAAATAACCATCAAACTTTAATTACTCTTTTACAGTATAGGCACTTGTGGCTGTATTATTCATGAGGAAAATGTGGCTCACTTCTTTAGGATATCTCTGAGCAACTATAGTTTGTAAATGTGGTTTTTCTCTGGGCTTACTGCATGCTGTCCTAGGAGTGGGACCTGAAATTTTTGTTTCAGCCTTATCTGGGATATTCTGCAAAGGGAGGGATGTGTACATTATATGCACTGGTGTTTGTTGTGCGGCATAGTCAACTATTTTGTGAGTATGCCTGCTCTCTTGGTCCTTATTTGGATATTATGGTGCTGAATCATGTGTACAGGGAGTGAGTACATGTGTTTATTAATGTGAATTGTGTCACTGTTTTATTTCCTGTTCCGTAGCAATGTGAGGATATCAAGTCTACTCTAGTGCGATTAGGAAGTGAGTTGTGTGTGTGTGTGTGAATCTTTCATCACTGTCTGTATCCCTTCCAGAGGAGCCCCCTGAGCCCTCCCTCAGTTCCTGTGACCACACCCATTCTACCCCTACTAATGTTTCAGACTCGGCTCTATTATCATCTGAACCTACTAGGAGGAGTCTAAGACGCCTAGGAGTAAAACCTGATACAACTGGCTTACCGTACTATGCTCCTGCTAAACCCCGTACTCCAAGAAAGGACTCCGATACTTCTCAAGAAATGGAACTAGTAGAAGAAGAAAGCAGCAGCAGAAGACTGAGTATTGAAAAGTCTGCAACCCCTTCTGAGAACATTATTGCATCAGATTTGCAGTCATCTTCCTCTCCTAAACATGTCATTGATGTCACTGAGAAGGAGTGCGGGAGTACAGCAATGCGCCGGCTAGAATTCACTCCTCCTCTATCTGAAGATGAAGGAGTGGTTCAAACTGACACTGGACAGACAATAACAGACAATGACAAATGTGTGATTGAAACGACGACAGCTGCAGCTCATAGTGATGCTGCTGTGGAGAGGGAAGAGAAACGAGAGGTTGTTATAGACAAACACAAGATGGTGCAGTTGTTTGAAGATACTGTAGAATTCAGTAAAAACTGGTCCGTAGAGCAGATGATGAGGCTGCACTCAACACTCGAGCAACTTGCTTTTAGACACAGGTTAAGCTGGAACAGGACTGGTCTACTGGAGGTATGCATGTATATACTTCACATTGTGATGCTAAGCATATCACTAGTCAGACGTACCACATGCACTAGCTAGTCTTACTACTACTTTCTTGGGCTATTGTGAATGTTGTCTAGCTAGCTGCACATACTATACTGTGACGCTTGCTGGTAGTGCTGTTGTGATCACTAGATAGCATCGAATTATTTTTGTATAGCAACAATAATAATTATGCACAATAATTCCTGTTTCATTTATTACAGGACTACAAAACAGCTATCCAGTTCTGTTAAGTGAACATGCATGAAACTATCTATCTATACATGTATACATTGGCTGTAATAAAAATTAATTATGCACTTCAAAGTTTAAAGTATTCTATTTAATGCACACCACCGACAAAGATTAGCTCCGCCTTCAGGATGCGACGAGTCTGCGTCCTGCAGAGGAATGGAATGTCAGCACACGGATATCGTACGATCGGATGCTGCTTCACGTGGTGAGTCTGAGGTCAGCAGCTATGGTTTATCCCGCGGCGGGTTACTACTCCAAACTAGTGTTCTTACGCTCTCAACTACTATCAATGATTGCTACCAACATGGCGTCAATCGTCATGCACCTTCTCGTCGCAGTGTTGTTCTGGCCGCTGGCAGTCCCTTTTGGTGCTCTAGTAGGTGTCCTCTATCGACTTTATCCGATTAGTCTCGTTCAAGTGTTCGTTCGGTTAGTTTATGACACATGTAGTTGTGTAAACTATTCACCACCGACCTGCCGGGTGTGGCTCAGCTGATAATTATTTCTGATAATCTTTTGCAGGTTTGGTGGCTTTCTATTACCATGGGCTTGTAACCAGACAGTAGAAGTTAGTGGAATGAAACTCAGTTATATTGAGAGACCCGGGAAATCTTCCAGTGCCCCAGTAGTTGTATTTGTACATGGTTTCACAAGCAATAAGCTAAGCTGGTTTGTTTTCTTCAAGCTTCTCCCGAAAACATGGCGTCTCATTGCCCTTGATTTACCTGGGCATGGTCTGTCAGAATTTAATGAAAATGTTGATTATTCAGCTCCTGGGATGGACAAGATATTGCACAAGGTGTGTGTCACATACTATTACCAAATAGTCAGATAATTTACTATTACTAGTTGTATAGTAGAACACAAAAATGCACTATCATTATCCTTGAGAGTCACCTGACTCTAGTGCTCATGCACTACTTGTCAACTTAATCTGTGTTTGTGACTCATGTGACAAGTGTTGACCTCTTCATCCTAATACAGACACTCATTCTCTGTTGTTTTCTGTTCTCTTAGTTTATCACTGCTCTTGGTCTCAGTCACATTCATCTTGTGGGCGAGTCACTTGGAGCACTGTACATCACCTCATATGCCTCATCACATCCAGACGCTTTGAAGTCTTTAACACTATTATGTCCTCCAGGTAATATCCTGTCCACAGTACAGTAGTGGTTATGTGTACACACGATTCTCTCTTTCTAGGTGCTCACAGGCTAGAGGGAGGCAAGTCTACAGATGCTATGAAGCTGCTTGATGATGAAGGAGCTGAAATGAACGAAGACAATCCTCTTCTACCACAGACATCAGAGCAGTTTCAGGAGATGTTAAAACTAGTATTACATAAGCCTCAACCATACCTGCTTCATCGCCGCATGTTGGATGCTGTAGTTCAAGTACAGAGCAACCACTATCCTTACTTTAAACAAAGTGAGCAATTACTAGTATGCATGTTCAGTGGAACCCCTCTTAGAGGACACCCCTCATCCCTCTATAATGGACGCTTACAAATAAACCACATAATGTATAATAAACCCCTGACCAGAGGACACCCTCTCTATAATGGACAATTTTTGTTGGTCCCAATGGTGTCTGCCTTAGAGAGGTTCCACTGTATACCCTTCACAGCATTGCATAAATAGTTGTGGTAACACTACCTTACCTAACCATGCCTATGGGTTCGCTTATTGCTTACCACTTGATCTTGATGAGACTTCTGTAGAGTGCTACATGCATGGCTGATTCTAAAGCTATAAAAAATTAATGGGTGTCAAGCTTCAGTCTTTACTTCAGCTTGTAAGCTAATGAATGGAGGCTTGGAAGTAAAATGTAGCCTAACCAGTAGGTGCTCTTAGTCCTCTATAAAACAACAAAAAATAATAATTGCAATTGTAACAATACTGTAATTGTAACGACACTTTATAATTGTACTTATCACATACTACACTCTTACTCTATCTGTATAACCTGTAGTATTGAGAGATATGGCAGCATCAAAGGATAGACCCGAAACTATCAAGACTCGTGCAGAGGCTCTACCGATGCCTTGTATGGTGATATGGGGTAAAAATGATAAGGTAGGGTCTAACATACTATAGACTTTCACTTTTGATAATTGATAACAGGAATGTCCCATCAACATTGTTCTCTCCTTTATTCCCAGGTATGTGATGTATCTGGTGCTTGGATAATGAAGAAGTTAGTGAAGAACTGTAGAGTATACATTGTCGACAACTGTGGTCATGCTCTCTCAGTGGAAAAACCTTTCAAATGTACTAAACTAATAGAGAGATTTATTAGACTGCATTAAGAGAGATTATTGTTATTATTCAGAATCGAACAATTCTAATTTCCATAAACAATAATAATGTAATGTGTTATTAATGACAACAAGACTGATCACATTGATCCACCTGATGGCAGTAGAATAGTACTCATCCACTCCTGCACATCAGCTAGCTCCTGACAAAGGACAAGAGTTATAGTAGCTGCACATGCATGCCATTACCCACCTGTGGACAAGAGGTGTGGCCCATGAGTGGGTAGCTCTTAAACTGAATGTTGGTTGGGTTGAGAGAAGACAAAAATCTGTGTGTCAGTTGTCCATAACTAAACTTAACCATAGGGTCAACTTCTCCTGCAGTGGCATAACATGATAACAAAAACATGAACAAACAAACACTACAAACCATGACATTGAAGCATTGGAATACTGTTATTTACTCCATTCTTTGCATCCTAAAAGCATAAATATAACTTTTCGTGAACAAGCTGTAAGTAACTGTTAAACCTCTGATAGTTTAGCAAAAAGTGGAGCATAGCCACTCAAGCAGAGCAGTCCACCAAGTTGTCGTGGATAGGTTAATGCTGAGTAGATTGCAAGGGCACCACCTTGAGAGAATCCACCCAAGATAATCCGACTAGTTGGTGTACCAGCTTTTTCCTCTATCTGAATCATCTCATGAACTGTACAATAGTATAGACAATGGTGTTTCTATCGGTCCGAATATCGTTAAACAATAATGGTATCATATTTATTTCCTATGGGAACTATCTGGTCTACATTACTCACTGTCTTTTACAGCCTTCAATATGCCCTGTTCATCCTCTTCACCACTTCCTTTGTCAAGACTTTTTATGTCAAACCTGTTATTAATAATTATTATCACTATAATGGAAAGTAGTTGTCTTCACTGTAACATTGATACCACAAAACAAAATATAATACCAATTGACTGATTATTACTGACCAAGATGGCATTCTTGCTCCTCTATTGATGGTGACAGGCATAATCGGACTATGATGAAAGAATTCGAAAAACTCATTTAAAGGTGTGTGTATTATGTACTCACGCTGTAGGACATATAATTCTGACATGGGGTTGACGACACTGTTCAAGAATTGATGCCCATCCATGCCTACCAAAACATTAAAACATCAAGAGACATAATACAGACCCACCCTCACTGACCCTGTATCTCCCAGTCCGTGAAGGAATACCAACTACATCATGTAGGCAGCAATAATTTAAAACACAGTAATTTTAATGTACATACAGTTGCTGACTGTTTGGCTACTGCCTGAATAGTGACACAAGAGGAACTCTGCAGCAAGCTCGCCATTTAGTTTATAACTATCACCACGCCCATTTTTCATAAACTCAGCCAGCATGGAACGGGATTGGGAACATCCCGTTGGTACTCACTTCAAAAGCAGCTGACGACTTTCTGAAAAGTCAGATCCTTCCAGTCGCCATGCAATCCGGAGTTACCAAGATTGGTGGTTGTGTGCGGCAAACCACACGTGCAGTGTTAGCAAGATGCACCCAGACTGAATCTCAAGTTAGCATCTTCAGTGAATGGTCATTGCTTTTATTTAAAAATTTTCAGACATCGCTGCGGTTCTTTTATGGGCGCGATAAGTGCTTGTCAGTATCACTAGACGAGGGTCTTCACTTGACACAGTACGGTGAGATCGAAATTTAATTTCTGATGTATGTTTATAATGCACTCTTGAATTGCAATAGATTCTGAAGCCAATGCTGATACATTTTACTTACAAGATAGTGAAATTAGAAAGAATTCACTTAAAGTTGGGAATCTCTATTCTAAAGAGAATTTTGTTGTAGCAGAGAGTGATTGCACCGTCTCTTTACAACATAAAAAGGTATTAAATCATTGGTAGTAGTACTAGAGTGATAACTACATACCCTGTATGGGCACTGCAATGGCAGTTTGCAAAAGGCTAGAAAGGCAAAGTCATAGCTAGTCGGGGGGCCATGCCTGACTATGCAAAGCAATGAACAGATACTTCATAGGTTTGCAAGATGAGACTTGAAGGTTATAATTTTGTTGAACACACCTACCAACTAACCAATCGATAGAAAGATGAACTCAAACACCAAGTGACAACCATGAGCCTGGGTACTTTTATTAAAAATAGACAAAAAAGATTATCCCTGGAGAGCTGTCGAAAAATAACTTTGCAAAATAATTGTACATTCTAAGCAACTGATTAAAAGCGGTCTATGTGATCAAAGGAGCTTCTCATTATGATCACAAGTGCCAGATATTGTATTGTTGTCATAGCTTATACAGATTACTAGTTAGTTATCGTAATTATGCTACATGTACTTTTTAATTCTATAGCCAGCCACTTGGACGTTTGGTGTGTATACTAAGATTATTAAAGACATTTATAAACTCAGCATCTTCTATCGTATTCCAAATTGTTCGAGCTCTTTATGGTACTTTGTTGCAGTCAAGAATGATAAAGTTGTCTTGGAACCTTTCAAAGCTGACAGTTTTCCTAGTCTTGACTTGTACTGTTTCTATGGACATCAACCAACAAATTAAAGTAATAGTGTGTGTAATTGTTATGAACAGTATTTCTCCATTATTATTAATAATCAAAACATTACAGTGCGTATGTGCGCTATCAGGACTCTTGGCGCTATCTTGTACCATTACGCTATGGGCTACAATAAGTGTAAAGCAATGAATACAGTGTAAAGCAATGAATACATTATAGTAAAGAATCAAGAAGACTGACAGTGCAGCAGCAGTTCCAAGATGTTCAGCAGCGGCATCATGATGAGCAGTGTAGGTTTCCTCTTCATGATGGCTACTCTCGCCTCTTCATCTCCATTGCTGATAAAGCGACAGTCACCGTCGTCTTGCACCGACCAGATTGATTGCTTACCAGAAGCACTTAGTAACGCATCGGTTGCCTCCCGCTCTGTGAGCTGCACCGCAGATGGTTTATGCAGTTGCTCAGATTGTTTTATGAGGAACGAAACTTCCAACACCTGCTACGTCCAGCCACCTTGCACTGACTACGACACAACCACAAGCTCTTGCGTTGACACTCGCCAGTCGCAGCTAACAGCTTTTCTACTCTCATTCTTCCTCTCCTGGACAGGTGCAGCAAATTTCTATATTAACCAGTTAGCACTAGCCATCCCACAACTACTCATTGGTATTCTAGCTTGCTGTCTGGGCTTCATGGCTAAAATCGTGCAGTCAGTTTGCAAAGACGGAGAAGAAAGGAACATATTTCAAGTCTTGTGTCTTTGTTTTCTGTGCATACCTACCTTACTCATCCCTTTGATTCAGCTGGCATGGTGGATTGCTGACCTGGTCATCTTCGTTCGCAATGATCGTCTAGATGGAAGAGGGTGTCAACTTATGCCCAACCTATAATAATTATATTAATGGTAGTCTAGTCAAAGTAGAATAGTCTTTAATTTTCAGAGTGGTAGTCTAGTGATAATTATATATAAAATGTCTTGTAGCTGGTTCCATTCTTGCCAATATTAACTTATGTTAGATCTGATGTTATTGTTGTTGTGATGATTACTCAATGTTATAGATAGTTTCGTGGCAAAGGTGTGATGGAATGTTCGCGGCTAATATCGACCCAAAACTGCGGAAATGACGTCAAAATTATGACGCCGCGTGACACGAATCAATTGGCTGGAGGGATAGATTTGTACAGCGCGGTACAGCGTTCAGTGGAGGGATCGGCTAAGTTCACCCATAGGTTCACCCCATTCCAAACGGTTACGTCATCTCGCCCCACCCTCCAATAATTATTATCAGTATATACACATACTGCAGCTACAGTAACGACCAAACCCTAAACCCTAAACCTTAAAAACCTTCTCCTAACTGCGCAAAGTCGGGAGGGACGTCCTAACCCGGGCCTTCGGCCCTTGGTAACCCTAAGGATCGTCGGTAGGGTCGTCCTAAACCGGGCCTTCGGCCCTTGGTACCAAAGGATCGTCGGGAGGGTCGTTCTAAACTCTAAACAGGGTCTAGTGCTCTCACTAAGCCTAAGGATCGTCGAGAAAGTAGACTTGTGGCTAACATTGGCTGGCAAAAAAAATTAAAAACTACGGCTCAAGCAGGATTCGAACCTACACACTACCAGCACCTCCAACCCCACTGCTTTCACCACTGGACTACCGCTGCAACACTGACCGGCTTACTTTATTTCACCTTACTTATAGAGCGGTAAATGCGTGGGCAATATAGATAGATAATTTATTGTTATAATATTATTCATTACTGTGACGTATTAACATCCTGTTTGGAATGGGGTGAACTAAGCCAATCCCGTTCAGGGAAAAACGAGCGTTTCTTCAGTGCTGACCAACTTCCATCGGTTAGCCTTATAAAAGGTCGAATATAGCGACCAATTGCTGCATTTATGGATGCTCTAGTTCGGCAAAGAAAGGCTGTATACTAAGTTTTTTCAGCTTTCCATTTCACAATCAAGCCAGCCTTGAGCTGTGGATAAATGATGTACGTCGAGCAGAGTGGAAACCTTGACGTTACTCAAAAATCTGCTGTTTAAACTTCATAGAAGGTAATTTTTAACTTTGAAATACAATTTTGCAGGCTAATAGACTGGCAAGTTTTTTTGTAGGTAAGCCACACCATGATTCTAGTCACTCTGACTATGTACCAAGTGTGTTTCCTACTACTTACAAGAAGGCTATACACAAGGAAGTAGGTCTGATTCAGAAAGATATAACAGACTGTTTAATAGAATGGTGATACGATTTCACCAGCAGCTAAATCACTCTAAAACACTGCAACTATGAAGAGCAAGAATCTGCAAAGAACAGGAGGGACCAGTGGTTGACAGCAGATTGACGAAGAGCAGGATGAACCAGTAGTAGTTGAGCAGCAGATTGACGAAGAGCAACAAAAACACAGTCTATGATAGCTGCAAAATTGTATTTTAAAGTTTAGAATTACCTTCAATAAAGTTTAAGCTACAGATTCTTGAGTAACGTCAAGGTTTCCACTCTGCTCGACGTACAGCATTTATCCACAGTTCTAGCCTGGCTTGATTGTGAAATGGAAAGCGGAAAAAACCTAGTATACAGCCTTTCTTTGCAGAACTAGAGCATCCATAAATGCAGCAATTGGTCACTATATTCGACCTTTTATAAGGCTAACCGATGGAAGTTGGTCAGCACTGAAGAAACGCTCGTTTTCCACTGAACGCTGTACCGCGCTGTACAAATCTATCCCTCCAGCCAATTGATTCGTGTCACGCGGCGTCATAATTTTGACGTCATTTCCGCAGTTTTGGGTCGATATTAGCCGCGAACATTCCATCACACCTTTGCCACGAAACTATCTATAGAACTTTAATCAATGGGAGAGCAAGCTGTCTGCTGCCGGAGAGGATGGTCTGTCATGCCAGTGCAGAGTAGCATACATGAAAGGCTTATTATGCAATCTTGATCTCGATCTAGTCTGGCCGCTGCCCCTCCCCGCCTATTGAGTGGGTGGTGGACGGCGTGTAGGGTCTAGCAACATTGCCATTCATAGTTTCCAAACCGACCAATCAGATTCTACAAGATCTTGAGCAGTAATATTCATGGATCATGGGCTGGGTTTGATCGTGAATAATATTACAGGCTGTGGCAAAACAGCTACGGTGGGTGAAAGCTAACAGTCGTGCTGTTGACGATGCTATAGAACATAGTCTACCGCGATTCAAGCATAGATCGCTTAAACCAAGCACAGTGTGCAGCAATTCGTGCGGTACAATGGCATTGAGGAAACCCCGCTTATCATTGCAATAATTAAATATCTATACACGATTATATTCATATAAAATCGATGAATGGTAATATTTGCTAGACCCTACACGCCGTCCACCACCCACTCAATAGGCGGGGAGGGGCAGCGGCCAGACTAGATCTCGATCGATCGTGCGTGTAATTAATTCTTCCGAGTCACGTGATCTCATCCTGCGCGCCCACGTATAAAAGCAACTCAAGTTCACTGCGATCGCATGTTCTTGGACAGCCACAATAGTATACTGCCCAGCTGCGCAAATGGATTTTCTTGCTCGTGAGTTTAAACTCCATGACAAGCTGTTTCATGGCTTTGTACAGGAAGATGATAGGTAAAAATCTTGTTGCGCGCAAACTGAACTTCACAGCATCTGTACGCACATGTACATACAAGTTGTTTCTTCAGTGACTTACATGAACTTTACTATTAGCATAGAGAAAGATGGGAAGGACAAAAAGAAACCAGCTGCAATAGTTTTGAATGGACAGCAGAATGGTGGACCAATGAAAATCACAGCAGTGGTCAAGGACAAGGAGAATGACAAGCTGGAACAAGATGAATCTGTAGTAAGCATGATTAATTTGATCACTGCTTAAAATGGGCTCGTTATTAGGTAATGATATACTACCATGACAATTATTACCTGTATGCAGACAGAAATAAAGTTGCTTTAAAACAACTTGTGAGCACTCCAAATGGTATTATTTTTGTATTAATAAAATGATCATAACCATGCATACTGTATATAATCCATCAGCTGGAGGAAAGTTTACAAATCAGTTTACACCAAAAGGACAGGATTTTTTCATAATTAGTGAAACTGATGTCTATATTGTACTTATATTTGAAGAAGGAAAAGAAGCATTTGTTACTCCACGAACAAAGGTACAGTGAAACCTGACTAACTGGTCACCCTTGGGTCAATAAAATAGGTAGGTGGCTGCATTATAGAGGGAGAAACTCATTGCAGTTGGGACTTCAAAGCATTTGTCAGTATTAGAGAGGTGCCGGTTACACAGCATCACTATCTACTGGTGTTGAACTGTATGCATGACATAATTACTATTGATTATTATTTTTACTGAAAGTGAAGGTTTTTAGGTGACCACACACTTCTTAACATGCTAGTTTTGTTTACATACTGTTTACTGAAAATAGATTTTAGTACTACATCAGCATGGCATTTGAATTAGTTCTGCTGTACAAACACCGAGTCCTGTGGTGTAGGAGATTAGGCTGTTAGTGTTGTCCAGCATATGGTGGCAGCTGCCTCTCCTTGTGGTCACCCCATGTGCACAGGGGGGAGACCTGGGGAGTGTCCGTTCACAATAGCCAGTTTTGTAACAGTGGTTTCTCACATACTTAAGCCTGCAAAATCATTAAGTAATACTTATTTTTTAGTCATAATGCATATATTATATATCATAGGAGGAGCTTGACAAACTGAAAAAAGAACACAATCAAGATGTCTTCCTATTCCTGACTGTATTCAAGACGAGTGGTCCAAACATAGGAAAATTGGCTTTATATTATCCTGTGAAGACAAAGACCAATGCCCGCTACAATTGCTACTTGAAACCCAACATAGAAACTTTGTCAATTGACATTGCTACACATGACATCACTCATCTGACCCATGAACAGGAAGACGACTTGTCCAGGAGGCACCTCTACTTTACAAATGATCCTGTGAAACCTGTACAGAAAGGTGTCTCAGAGGTTGACGGAGACGAAAATGAGCCTTTCGTTCTTGCTGATCCTCCATCTCACAAAAATTGACTAATAATGATAGTTTTACAGCTGCATGGACACTGGTGTGAATAGTTATTTTTTAATTGCTAAATTGCACTTTATAATAATACTTGATACTATTGCACGCCAGTAAAATAGCAGTGTATCTTGCATAATTTAACTTTTGGCATAGCTTATCAAAAGTGATTGTTACATCGAAAATTGTAAGTGAATGAAATAAGTCATGAAATCATTAGTTCACTAAAGCTATTAAAGCATATCTATACTGACGAGAGTGGCCTCTTGTCAAGACCACTAACTGCTTGCTGTATGATAGATATGCAATCTTGATAGCTTCCACTAGCCCTCTCAAAGCACAGTGTCCAATAGCAGCATAGTGAGACGAAGAATGTCTGTATCCAGCTGTGGTACCAATGAACCCTATGGTCTCTCGCGATGGCACAACTTCTCTCAGTTGGAACAAGGTTGCTGCATTGCTACTTGATGTATCTATAGTAAAATAAAAATAAAGCAATGACAAATCTGGCTCTGTCATGTGATTCATGAAAAAAAAGAAACATGTATCATGTGTGTAGTAGCAGTAGAAAGCGTTGCCATAGTCTAAAGCATATTATTTTTTGCTGTGTCATGGTTATAATGGCTCAAATAAAACATGGCACAAAATTATTGCCCAGCAAGGCTAGGCCACTAATCGTGGCAGAACAAGGTTGCTGCATGTATCTGTAGTAAAAGCGCCGTGCATATCACGGAAATGTTAATATGTATGTATGCATCACGCTTAGGAATGCGATAAGGCCCCACGGGGAGGGCACAGGGTTGCGAGGCAATTCTTGCAATTGTCGTTCTAGTATAAGTCCAATTGACAAACAACAATATCAGCACTGAGTGACAGGCAAACCATTTCACTATGAACTTTCAAACGTACACTATGAGATTTCCAGCCGACACAATACACTGTGTAATTGAACATTCGAGAATTACGTCACACATACGAAGAAAAGAGTTGGGCTGCTTAATTAATGTGGCGGGTAGGCCACTTTTAATGAGATTCGTTATTTTAAAAGTAGCCAGCAATGGATAATTGTACCACCAATGTGCTCCACTATGCAATTTGGGCATTGATTATAGCAAGTTTTAGCCTCGCAGTGCTATCCATCGTGGAGCTGCAAAATCACCCATTGAGATTAAAGAAAAGTAACATTATATTTAGCTGTGTGAAATGTACGAAGCTAAAACTGCTCGAGCAAGTTCATCTGCCATCTTTGGGAAAAGTTACGTATGGATATCACCAAGAGATGCTCACACGCGATACTACAGCTTTGTACACTGTGCTAATTGGCACAGCTGTAATATTAGAGAGGTTAAGATCCACGTTACGGTGAACGCTAAACGTTAAAAATTTTTAAATGTGACGTCACGCGTTAACGGTGAAAATGGGCGATAAAATAAAATCACGGTCGCTGCTTGTCGCGCTCGAGCTCGTGCAGGCTAGGGAACAACTGCTGGCTGCTGAGTGTCGCTGCCTGGACTATGAAGAGAGCAAGGAGGTAAAATAAACGTAGCTGCACCCCCTGGCTTTTGGAAGTGCTGCAGGCGCCTGCTAGGTTCAGCGCTCAGTACATCTGGTTGGAGACTGGTTGCCACCTTCTCCCAATCAGCAGTTTTTTGAGGACGCATTTTGAATACTTCGAGACATAAACCTATGTCTAGCTTCACGCTCCAGCGGAATCCTGGCATAGTCAGAGTTGGCGGCAGAGACGGTATGCAGATGTACTGAGCGCTAGCCAGTATGGTCGACCTGTCAGTGTCACACAGTCATAGCTTGCTTATAAACCCTCTACACATCAAGAAATTACTTAAAGAAATGTCAGGCGTCTGTTCTAAACACGAGTTGCACGAGCTAGCCTACGCTAGCACTGGGTTGCACTTACGTTGTTTTGTCGTGAAAAACGTTGAAATTCACCGTGAAAAAGACAATAAATAAGGGGCGTGGTCATAAACGTGACGTCACAATAATTCAACGTTCACCGTAACGTGGATCTTAACCTCTCTATTGCCTTCAAAATCACTCGGCGATATCGATATGTAGCTTTTCCTATAGTTGGTAGATGAACCTGATTGAGCAGTTTTAGCTTCATACGTTTTAAAGATAAAATTACAAAAATTGATCGTGCCTAGTCGAGTCACAGCTCCACGACATTATGTGTTTGATAGGCAAACTAACTGCATACTGGATCGCCATCTGTACAAATACCCATTGCTAGAAAAATAGCTTTTTTCAAAGTTATGAATTACATTAATTTTTAGCATACCCGCCATCTTGAGCTGATATTATGATCGAAGTATGAAAATTATACAGGTTGAAATGCACTGGGAGTGAGTGCTTTAAATGCCCTAGAGTGCAGTGAAATCAACTTTAGCAACACAGGTATAAATTTGAGCTCTAAGCAGATGCAATTATACTGTCAGGATACTCAGTGATGAAGATAAAAACAAGTTTTACCACTATTGGTCAACGACTATTGGTCACTACGACTATTACCACTACTGGTCGCACTACACCATAGATTACACATTGTGCCAAGCTTCGCCAGTGAGCAACAACCTTAGTAAGCTACAGAAGTTGGTGTTCTCCTTAGCATTAATACATAGCCCTGAAAATATTCCATAACATAAGGCAGATGTCATGATCTATGGTATGGCTCCAGAAAGGAGTAGTATTGGTTAACCAATGGCAACCCAAGGGGTGGTCACTCCAATTGGTCCTGTACTCACATCTGCGACCGCGGTCAAGAATTTTGACTGGCCAAATCGGGCCTTGACCGTTGACTGCACCGATTTTACCACGTTGACCAGTGGTAACGAGTAAGCCCCTGGTAATTAGCTAGCTTGGGCACGTCTTGACCGTTGACTAGAGCGGCTCCACGAGCTGTGACCGCTTGACCATTCCTTTATTTCTGACTTGACCATTTTGACCGCGGTCGCAGATGTGAGTACAGGACCAATTGGAGTGACCACCACTTGCAACCGAGGCGGTACGCGATATAACCGAAGGGGTTAATTTTACCACCCAAGGGCAGTAAAATTAACCCCGAGGTTATATCGCGTACCGCCGAGGTGCCATAGGTTAACCATTTTGTAGCCCAGGAACCTCGAGAATGCTGCTCTTATGGTTACTAAACGAAGCGCTCAATGTAGTAGAGCCTCCATAGAAGTCACCGGAGGTGAATGACAGCGCGTTCCTGAAAGACGGCAGTGTAATCTTGCGTGCGTTTTTCGACGACGCCATCTTGTAGCTACGGTGTTGCTATGTGACGTCACTTCCTGGAAAATACTCGTATTTCCTATGGTATACAAGATATAACCACCGAGCGGCGCCTTTGATCTTACGGTCGCCTGGGTTACAAATGTCAATGTAACATTGAAGTCACCTTTGAGTTTTTTCTTTTGCTTTCTCCTTTCCTTCTTTATGTCCTTCCTTGCTAGTTGTGAAATACCGATTTGAAGACCTTCATCCATTCTTCCAGTGATGGTCAATCCACGTGGAGCTACGATTTCTAATGGACCAGGATACCTTTGGTTTGACATAAAAGTGCTAAGGTCAGATGTAGTGGGTAGAGATATCGTAGAATGAGGAGGTATAGATCCATGAACTGCTGTTTGCAAGGAAACAGTAACTATAGCATTAGAGTGATTCTCGACTATACTGTCAATGCCTCCTTTGACAACTAGATCGGCTAAGTCTGCTCGAGTGATCTTTGAAGGTGCTTGCAACACACTAACTATGAATGTCTCAAGACGTCTCAGTGCTTCCTTGTCCCTCAACACATAGAATGACTCATTCTGTAAAGATAAAAAACCTGATTATTGATTTAGTAGAGGCCTAGTCTAGCTTGCTAGACCCTCAACGCTCTCTCGCTCGATGGGCGGGGTTACAGGGCGGAGCCCCGAGCGAGATCGCGATGAGGGTCTAGCCAAACCTGCAACATGATTAGTTTCTGAAATGAGTTTTGTTAATGCAAGTCGTACGTCATTGATTTCGTCACTTAGTCAATATGGCCACGCTATCGTCGCTGTGTAATCTCTGGTCAGCTAAACAACCGATAGCTTACCAATCGACGATCAACTTTTCTTGAGAGCTATTGAACACGGAGTACTTGCTTTAGGTCACCAAGAAGCAAGGCCATTGCAATCTGATGCCGCAAAAGCTGTACTTCGTGGGAGAGACACGTTTCTCAACGTTCCGATTTCTCACTTCCACAGTTCTCCCTAGATCAGTCCTATCGCCATCTCGTAGGTAGTAAAGTGGCGGGGGCGAGCTGCAAAACGTGCAGTTGTCTGTAGACATGTGGCTGTGAACGTCACTCTCTGAGTTCACCATGTGCGTGACGTAATTAATAATGAATATGATTACAAAACTCATTTCAGAAACTAATCATGTTGCAGGTTTGGCTAGACCCTCATCGCGATCTCGCTCGGGGCTCCGCCCCGTAACCCCGCCCATCGAGCGAGAGAGCGTTGAGGGTCTAGCAAGCTAGACTAGTAGAGGCCCTGACTAAGATTTGTATGTATTTAATTTAGGAGAGGATAACTCAACTGTTTTAGGGTAATTTGACCCCAAGGAATAAGATGTGATATGTGCCAAATTGTCTATTCGCTGCGAAATACCCGAAAATGACCACGCCCTTTTTATCGGCAGTGTCAATAACAATAATTGCTCTATCTTCTTAACCATTTTAGTAACCTACTTTCTGGCAACTGTTCTAAGGTAATATAACCCTAAGGAATGTATTGGGATGTGTGCCAAAACCAATATTCACTGCAAAAAATGGCTACACCTTTTCAGAAATGCATGAACATCTCTATTTTAAAGAGTTTAATATTGTAAGATTCTGATGGTTTGAAAACAGTACAAGTACAGGGTATTACCAACAAAAAGACACAATTTATTATCTTGAGGAGTCCCTTAGTATAAACTTAGGCAGTATTTAGTATTACAAAAATGATGTCTACAAAAATTAAGTCATTCAGTGGTAGGGTTTTTGCAGGAGCTCCTTTACACTTGCAGTATTTGCAACACTTGATTCCAGCTACCCTGCTGCGACATATCCATTCTTGTGGGCACATTTACCACATGTACAAGGATCAGGAAGGTCTTCAGGCTTGGGGGTAACAATGCCAGGAACTATTACATTTCTTTGTGAAACCATACGTTCATTTCTAAACCATCTTCAAGTGGGGCTTGTATCCACAGCTGATGTAATAGACCTTTTCGTTTAAGGCGATGGAATGTTGGCGCGTCATAGTTGCGTCATAATTAATTGTAATTTTACATCCGTAGTAAGGCTGGGCCTTCGTTTGCAGTGATTTTACATTATGTCAATAGAGAAATGAACTACTTTCAAACTGCGCGGGTTTTGCAATGCCGCCGAATATTCCTAAATAAGAGCAATAGAAGAAAACTTTCATCTTTCCTGTATACGCTTGCATTTGTTCCGTCGTTCTACTTACAGTGTGGGCCGAGTTCTGAGGTAACAGATACACCAACGAAGCTGTGTTGGTAACACAGCAACCACCGACGAAGGTAACTGCAACCACCGACGAAGCTGTGTTGTAGTGTGTAGTGTCGTATGGCGGCTGTAGGCAGTAGGCTTGCTCCAGGAACATCGTCCTCTGTAAGTACAACAGTGTTATCTGCACTGGTAGCTGCCATTAGTTCCCTGAGATGTGCTACTATAGACCGCTGGAAGTCAGCACACGCAGTAAGTAGAGCAACCGAACAAAAACTAACAGACACTAGGATGACGAAAGATCTCTTCTACTGCTCTTATTCTGGAATATTCGGTTGCGCTACAAAGCCTGCGCAATTCAAAACTAGCTTAATCTCCATTGATCGTAATGTAAAAGCAGCTTCAGCTTTACTACGGATATGACGTAAAAATTAATTATTGATAATTGCATTCTTCAGCGTCTTAAACGAAAAGGTCTATTATGCCCTTTGAATAATTTATGCTTTCTTGCATTGGCTGATGTGAAGGGAATTTTCTCAAAGTCCATTTTGAGGGAATTGCTATTAAAAGCAGCAAGACGCAAGTCATCAAATGTTTCCAAGTCTTTTGTTGGCTTGAGAAACCTTACTACAGCACCGGTGACAAGCTTAAAAGGTGTCTCCCTGCACTCCGTGCTCTGACTGGATGTGATACAACTAGCAAGATTTCTACGAACCATGCAGCAATGAACGCTATCCACAACAATTTAACCGTGCACTGATACAGAACTTTAAGTCTTTAACAACTCAGAGTTGACAGAGACACGGAAGATACAGACGGCAGAAATTATCTAGTAAGGTGTCTCAAGCCAACAAAAACTTGGAAACATTTATGACTTGCATCTTGCTGCTTTTTTAATAGCAATTCCCTCAAAATGGACTTTGAGAAAATTCCCTGCACATCAGCCAATGCAAGAAAGCATTATTCAAAGGGCATAATTACATCAGCTGTGGATACAAGCCCCACTTGAAGATGGTTTAGAAATGAACGTATGGTTTCACAAAGAAATGTAATAGTTCCTGGTATTGTTACCTCCAAGCCTGAAGACCTTCATGATCCTTGTACATGTGGTAAATATGCCCACAAGAATGGATATGTCACTGCAGGGTAGCTGGAATCAAGTGTTGCAAATACTGCAAGTGTAAAGGAGCTCCTGCAAAAACCCTATCACTGAATGACTTAATTTTTGTAGACATCATTTTTGTAATACTAAATACTGCCTAAGTTTATATTTAAGTGACTCCTCAAGTTAATAAATTGTGTCTTTTTGTTGGTAATACCCTGTACTTGTACTGTTTTCAAACCATCAGAATCTTACAATATTAAACTCTTTAAAAATAGAGATGTTCATGCGGTGTTTGTGTTCATGCATTATTTTCTGAAAAGGTGTAGCCATTTTTTTTGCAGTGAATATTGGTTTTGGCACACATCCCAATACATTCCTTAGGGTCATATTACCTTAGAACAGTTGCCAGAAAGTAGGTTACTAAAATGGTTAAGAAGATTGAGCAATTATTGTTATTGACACTGCCGATAAAAAGGGCATGGTCATTTTCGGGTATTTCGCAGCGGATGGACAATTTGGCACATATCACATTTTATTCTTTGGGGTCAAATTACCCTAAAACAGTTGAGTTATCCTCTCCTAAATTAAATGCATACAAATCTTAGTCAGGGCCTCTACTAATTGTATCATACATGGTCTATAAGAATCACCTTTTGTGAGTTTGCTTCTGTGTCTAGTTTTATTTTCTTAGTGTTCACCTCTTCATCTTCTTGACTGTCTTCGAGATCACTCGCAACTTGTCTCTCCCATGTGTTGACAAGATCCAACCATGGAGAATGAAAAGGAGTTTTGATAGCTATTTTGCCAAAGTTTGGTCTCTTGTCAGGTGGATAGCGATGGTACTTGCACTCTAAAGCTTTCCTCTCTTCATTTGCAGCCTCTATTCCTGAAAGAGTATCAGGAAAATCAGCTGGAAATATAGGAAGAAGTGACTCCAGTGAAGCACTTCTCAATTCCTTCATTCCACAAGCTCTTCCTCCATTATAAACTAGAGTCATCCAAAAAGCCATACCCCAACAAGACGGAAGAACAAGGTCACACCCTGTAACATGGGGTAATGAAAGAGACAGGGGACAAGATGAAGGCCTTTGATATGTTTTCTCAATAACTACAATGGGAATTCGACTTGATTCATCACTTAGATTGAGTTCTGATGGCTTTAGTAAGAACTCTGAACGAACCTCGTTAATCACGCAGTCTTGAATTTTAGAGCAAGAAACACTTTGTCTGACTGATCTCCTCCACAGAGGTGAACAAGACATCTGTGAAGGAAGTCCATTAATCAAAGTAGCCTGACACATATTACCATCATCTTTACTCCTACCATCAACTGCATCATGGACAATGCTATCATCAGGTTCACTTGAACTATCTTCTTCCTCGTCATAGATCTGTGGTTCAGGAAAGGCAAACGGACTATCCTCAATCATAGCCAACTCTTCATCCTCTACCAATTCCTCTCCAATTATCTCTGAAAGATGAAGTCTAGGATACTTTGGTGGCTTTTGTGCAAGAGGAGAAACAAGACTCATTCGTTTTCGAGGCAAAAAGACACGAGGGTCTAAGACAGTTACTCCAAAGGCTGTCCCAGGTATAAAGTCACCAGGTGTAAGCAAAGCTGAAATAGTAGGTTGATAGCTATGAAAGAGCTCAGCCTGGCAAGCATACTCGTCATCAGTCATCCACCATTTTCTATCAAAGCTAGTTGCAACTATCTCTTCCCACTTACAAGAACCTTTCAAATACTTTATTTCATCGCACTCCTCTTCCTTCTCTTCTTTCATGGTTTCCTTACTTGCAGGTACTGTTGTTGCTGGATGCAATGATTTCATCAGAAGCTGATGAGCAAGAGGTCCAAGAAGACGGAATCGAAGCAGTTCATCTCTCAATGAAGTAACAGAAACCTTTTTGTCTGAAACACCTGCACAAGATGACACAAATGTTTACTTGTGATTCTCATTAATCTTAGAAGATGCTATACCTTCTTGAAGTATTTGTAAGACTTCGTCATAGATAGATGGATGAACCCAAATCCATAATTTTCTTTCAGCAACATCCTTTACACAGCTGTCAATGTCCAATTGAACAGCAACTGGTTTATCTGAGATTTCTACTAATGGTTTCCATAGAAACATAACTGGACCAACTGGTTTATCAGGGTAACCACCACAATGGTACATTATAGCTTCTCCCTCTCTTGTTCCTGAAAGAAAGGTCTTTGCCAGTGGAGTGAGACCTATATACACAGAGAAAATATTCCGTGCTTAAAAATTTGAAGGAAAGTGTACCCATGAAAATTTTGACTTGACAAAAATAAGGCGGTGAAAACTTGGGTCAAAATGTAAACATGGCAGAAGAAACCATTAGAGTGTTAAAAAAATTAGTTCATCTAAAATTAGAGAGAAAATAAAAATCATCTCTCTAAACAATTAGAGAGATGAACTAATGCATACATGACATTAGGATGTCAATTCAATGTCACCTGTTTTGGCAGCAAAGAATTTTCCCAAGTGAAGCTTGATGCTTTCCTCAGTTCCAGCCACTTCAACACATGAATAATACGAAATATCCTACAAAAATATTAAGAAAGGTGGAATGTGATTATGTAAGTAACAGATGTATTGTTGCAAGTAGCTATAATACAGAAGCCATTACAATGGGGGCGCATATGATAAGACACAGGCAAGTGACTCTAGTTTGCTAATAGAGAGCCGTGCTGCAATTACAGATAAAACTTTGCTTGGACTTACAATGAACAAGCATTCACTCAGTCTCGTCATTACGGCACACACAGTTACCATGATTCGGTGGTGCTGCTAAACAAATGGCCATAGCTAGCGAGCGAGTCAAGGCACGCGCTGCTGTTACGAGACCTTGATCTTCAAGCTGTCAGTGTAGGGCAGTATTGTCTCTTGGTTCTAAGAGCTCACCCAGAGTAGTACAAGGAATGTCATCTTCTACTAATATCACAAAAACTAGAGTTGGCACAGTAGTTTCGACGGCCTCATCGTCTTTGTCAGCCATTTGCATGGCGCTGCCGTTCGCTAGCAACTAAACTTTCAGCTAGTGGATGGCTCTTCGCAAACAGCGCTAACAATAGACACTATCATGTGAATCGGCATGCTTTTTACTACTGTTTTTGAAGTTTATAATCTTCATAGAGCAGGCGCATGCATGCAGTGAACCACCAGCTATTCTTGTAACAACCAGTAATGATGAAGTACTCCAAAATCACGGAAGAAAGTACTCTGGAAGTGATGTCACATTCGATTAACATAATTATTTATGGTTATACCAAGGGCTCATCGAACCTTAGCGGCTAGAGGGCATGCAACTCTGAATACTAGACGGCATAGTGCTGACTGTTACTATAAATAGTTATCCGTATAATAACGTAAACTTAACATAAACGGCCGTTCGCAAAAGTGTGCAGGCGTGTCCTGACTTACTTCCGGTTACCACAGGGCGGGAGCGCGTATCAAGAGCGGCAGCTAGTGACTCAGTGCCGATGGATAAGCATACTAGCAGTTTACCTGGATCTATTGTATCTAAAGCACCAATGAGTACAACCGTGGCTGCCACAGCTTTGCGCAAGAAGTACAGACGCCTGAGACAGCAGAGCCATTCTCCAGAACCGCTCTCTAGGTCCATCTTCGCCTTTGCTTCATGCGCGTTATGCAGTATCGATGGCGACATCGACGTGTTTTGAACGAGAACGCGTCTACAGCTCTTTTCCATGAAGTACAGGACTTTTCACGTCGGGCTGTCGGCTTACTGTGACGAAGAACTAAAGCGCATGCCGAAATTTGGAGGTTTAGTACGCATTTCAGAGACAAAATACCGAAAAATAAGGGGTGCCGAATCTTTAGAAGAAATATGGTAGTGTGTGTAAATTTTTACATCTCTTTATTTAACTATGCTAACAAAAATGGCATGAGACAACTACTAAAACTTGAAAGCATTACCAATACTAAACTTAGCAACTAAAACAACACAATAAAGACTACCATATTTGGTGCGCATGTCATGTTAATGCAACATGCTAACAGTTCATTTCATAAATTAGCATGCATTGCAATAGCTTACAATAATTATTTGCAATGTGAACAAACACACAAAACAATAGTGCATTGCTATTTGCTAACATAAATATAAATGTACTAACTGAAAGAAGACATCCATTTCTCAAGTATCGATAGGTAGCTCGTACACCCTTGCTGCTGCAATGCTCTGCTAATCTGTATGACCACTTGTTGACCATCTTCATTCTCTTAGCATGCCATATGTGTGTCTCCAGCCATGATTTGTCTCGTTGCCTGCTTCTGTACTCTTTCTCTAGCATACGTGGACGACGTCGTTTTTTGCGACAAGGTTTTTTGTCACCTTTAGTACTTTCCATCTGGAAAAATTTAATTGTTAAAAGTTTTGTACAAAAATTGATACAGATTTGTCAGACAAATTAACATAATTATAGCAAAACAAAGTTTTAGTGCGCATTACACGAGGGCTACAAATTATTAATTTAGTATTAATATTGCGATAAAATGTACATAAACACTTCTTGTATGACGAGATTTGTGAACTACTTCATCTGTTGCTTAGCTAGTTGTAGATTGTCACAGAGCATTCTTATACTGCTGGCTTACAGCATACACAAAATTTGATACTGCTAGCAACTACAGTATGATCAATAGAGAGAGCAATGGAGCATGAATGAGCAATTGTAAAATTTTTAATAGCACCGATCAGTTACTAGTTAGTCAGGCGGGACCTGACTATTTGCGTCATCGAATAGTCAGGAGACACTAGTACCATCAATCTGTATCTCTGCAATTATAGTTGCAGACCCAATCAGATTGCAGAACGATTACGAGGAATGTAGTGACGACGTATTGCGCGCATGACGTCACCAATCCGAAACGTGCGAAGCAAGCTGTGTCACAACTATTTCTTGTGAGTGCCATAGGGAAAGCTGCTCAAAACCTAGGGTATGAAAGCAGAACAGTTGAAGGTGATTTCCAGTGTGGTACATGGACAAGATGTGTTTGCAGTTGTGCCTACTGGGTTTGGAAAAAGTTTTTGTTTTTCTGTCCTTCCCTACGTCCATGATCAGTTGTTTCCTGGTCATGGAGCTTCCATTGTTATTGTAATAACTCCATTGACGGCAATCACGAAGGATCAGGTAATGTACTCAAAAATAATACATTCTGCTATGTATAATGCTAGTACATGTACTGTTAATAAAGTCAGGCAGCCAGTCTTCGGCACCGTGGCTTGTCATGTTGCTATATTTCTGGAGGGAAGGAGGAGGATGCAGAGGATGTCAAAAATGGAAGTTACAGAGTCGTAAATGCTGAAATGCTGTTGGAAAGGAGTAGGTGGAGGAACGTGTTACTAGGTGAAGTGTACTCAACCCGGGTCCGGACTGTTGCAATTGATGAGGCACATACTGTCAAGAAATGGTCTGTATAATTAAAAGCTATACTTGACTTCATAAATTGTATGTTCTTTCTATACCTAACAGGGGTGAGTCTTGTCGCAAGTCGGAGATATCCGAAGCTTATTGCCCAAAATGTCACTATGATGACTCTAACAGCAACTGCTACATCACAGCTACATCGGCAAGTGACACAGATGCTAGGACTAAGAAATGAATTAGTAGTGTCGTTGTCACCCTGCAAGGCTAATATCCTATAAGCAATTGGTAAATTCAAAAAAATCTCGGATACATTTAAGCCAATGCTTAATTGACTATCGTGTGACAGATTGAGTTATCCGCAAATGATTATATATTGTCGTCGCTATAAGGATTGTGCTGACTTATATTACTATTTTAAAGATCAACTTGGACCTGAGCCATGTGGAGCTCCTGATCATCCACAGTTCCGTCTTGTAGATATGTATATGAGCTGCACAGAGGAAAGAGTCAAAGAGGAGATAGTAAAAGCTTTTACACAGGAAACTAGTAGTTTGCGCGTTGTGATAGCAACTGTAGCCTTTGGTATGGGCATTGATTCACCTAAAGTTCGAGAGGTTGTTCATTTTGGGCCTCCTACTGACCTAGAATCATATGTGCAGGAAACAGGACGAGCTGGACGAGATGGTCTCACATCATTAGCTCTTCTGCTACTTAAATCTGGTGCTGCAAAACACGCTGAGAAGGCAATGATTGAATACATTTCAAATACTACTGATTGCCGAAGGAAAGTCCTGTTTTGTAACTTTGATAGCTATTCTCATGTGGACACAAAATCCTGTTTGTGCTGTGACGTCTGTGCTAAATCGTGTGATTGTGATATCAAGTGATCCGTTATCCATTCTTCAATAATATTTAATCATGACTGTTAGCATGACTGAAGGGATCATGACATGACTGAAGGGATCATGACATGACTGAAGGGATCATGACATGACTGAAGGGATCATGACATGACTGAAGGGACATGATCATGACATGACTGAAGGGATCTCTTGGTCTTGGAAATGTGTGATAGGCTCCTAGGTGGAAAATAATGTCAGAGGATTAGCACAAAACTTGCTAGTGCACATTTACATTGCGATTCTCAATGAAGGACTCAAGTGAGTAAAGGAGGAGAGGACCAGCAAACCCAAGACCATCAAGTAATTTGAGTAAACCAGGAGTCCATAATCGACCGCGCCTACTAAGAGTAGGAGTGTGAATCGCCCACAATTTAATTGGATTTTCTGCCAGCGAACTGTCGCTAGCGGATATACTATTTTTAGCGCTTAAAGATGGCAGCTCAATACTGAAAACAGAGAATTGTCTATGATCTAAGCGCTGAGGAAGCATCTTGGTTTCCATTTCTAGCTCGATTTACAAGCGTTGCCAACACCAATCCTCGTGAGTGCGGCTGTCTTCCGTTCGATCAAAGTTTCGTGTTATATCACTAGTCAGCTGTTTCTCAGAGAGTTCCATTCCTTACCTGAGATGTAACAGTTACGGTTAGTGGCAGTGATACAGCACATAACTGAAGCGGAACAGCTATGCTGACAGCTTAGCACAGCAGCTCCAGGGATCCAGTTGTATGATCGAGCGATAAACAGCTTAGAAACAATCAGATAGCCGAACCACGAATGTACAGGTGATCTAGCTAGCGACGGCACGATGTGGCTGGATAGCCCGGGCTATCAGATGCTTTCACGAGTACATACAGTTGCTCTCAGGAACGTTGCCTGATGTGTGCCATGTTCAAGGAGGTGCAGTCTACTGCACTAAAAATAGTATATCCGCTAGCGACAGTTCGCTGGCAGAAAATCCAATTAAAGCGTGGGCGATTCACACTCCTACTCTTAGTAGGCGCAGTCGATTATGGACTCCTGAGTAAACCCAGTAGATAATAGTATCAACCAAAGGCCTTGTTCAGTGCAAAGAACAGAGAAGTAGAAGAAAAGGCTGTGCTGACAGCTTCATCTTGACTATTGCTTGATAAACTGCTGGAACTTCTCGATTGTTCTGCCATAGCGTACGCATACACGTGGATTGGCAACGCCCATTCCTCCCACGCAATCGTGTACATGTGTACAATAATTATATTCCTGAGATACAGATCGATGGTACTAGTGTCTCCTGACTATTTGGTGACGCAAATAGTCAGGCCCCGCCTGACTAGTTATTAGTATCAAATGCATGAGAAAAAGTTCTGTGAAGTTATCAGCGAAATACTAATGCTGACCGATCAAGGATATTTTGTGGAATGACTTTCAATACAAACATCATGGACCTCGTCCTGATCAAATCACACTTAACTACGGTCTATTAAAATCACTTCCTACCTCTTTTGCTGCTTTCTCCCTCACTCTTCTTGGTAGCCTCTTAAGATTGTGACTCATTGCTCTTCGGCGCATGTGACGAGGTAGCCTTTGAAATGTCCTCTTTCCAACCTCTTTTTTCTTAACAGCAGTAAGCAAATTCCTCATTTCAGTGGCTCTGGCCTCTGCAAAATCTACCACCTGCAAGCTAGCTGGTAGGGTCTCGGAAATTACACTGGACGGTTCATTTCTTAATTTCTTTTCTCGTCGCTTGGCCATTTTTTGATATGAATCGACAGCCACACTTACAGATCCTACTTGAACATCAGCCATCTCCGCGCCTCCGGTGGACCGTTCCGTCCACGTGCCACGTGGCAACCTTTAAAGGGGTTGAGTCTATAAAATTTGGCTAGGCATGGCAGCAACGGTAGTGAGAAGGATCATAAACACAGCTAAGGCTCCTAGTGCTATCGGGCCGTACAAGTAAGCAGTTTACTTGAACGATAATGATGATAATATGCTTGCAGCCAAGCTGTTCTTATCGGCAATACGCTGTATGTGTCAGGACAAATTGGACTTGTTCCTGGGGTAAATTGCCTTGTAGCTAGCTAGCACATGTACAAAATGTAAGTAATTCCCTTTTTGCAGACGAGTGAACTGGTTAGTGGTGGTGTTGAGGCTCAAGCAAATCAGGTTATTTACTAGCAAGCACTCTGTGTTACTGTTTCACGGATTATGAATGCAGACACTAACAAACGTGGGAGCTATACTGCAAGAGGCTGGAATAACATTCAACAATGGTAATTTGTAATGGTAACTCTTCTTGCACTGCAGAGTGGACTGGGTATGTAATGTACGACAGAATTTGCTCTTTGCGTGAGCTATCACAGCATTGTAGTGACAGTCTTTACTCATAGTCTAGGGTTTGCTTACTGGCTAAAAAGATTCACACATTACGTGTTTCTTTGCAGGTATATCAAGTTCCTATCTTACAGATGTTTGATGTAGGAACATCTCATTTTGCAGCATATTTTAGTGGCACTGCAATTTGAACAATTGTAGTGAATACTTAATTTTGCCAGTTGAATTTTTTCTGCTCATGAAATTTACACACATGAAAAATATACGGTATCAAAGTCTAAATGAGGCAAGAGGCCCGTTAGTGCTTGTAGACTCATCACAGTGCCTGATCTAGTAATCTGGTTTGCAACTTGATCCGCTGAAATAATTACCAACTTAATATTGCTACTCATTATTATTGTTTTATTCTCATAGTTGTCAAGACCACAGTTATGCTTTCTGATATTGCAGACTATCCCAATGTCAACCAAGTGTATGCTACATGTAAGTAACGATACATGGTTGTACACATGACACTGATTGAATGTGAATCAATGTGAATTTGTTAAGTATTGGTTATTTGGTTGTGATTTGTTTTTGTGCATTTGGGGACGTCCGTCAGTCGGTTGGTTTGTGACTGATCATCAGCTCATAAAGAGCCACAGATTAACTCCAATGTTTGGTTTAGCAATTTCTATTCTTTGGCCATACTTTATAATTGCTGTACAATAATTATTATTAATGGCTGGCATAAAATAGTGTCAGCCCGAAGCTGTGTCTACATGGTGACGGTTTAAGCTGAAAATGCAAAAATTTCTTTGCAGATACGCATTTTGTTTACATGAAAACGAGAGTGTTTTAAGCGAAGCGTTTTCAATACGAAGACAATTCTCAAAGTGGAAACTTTCAAAAACGATAAAATATAAATGACAATTTTCATTGTGTAAACAGCAAAAACAGGAAGCACACATGTTATCGCATGGATGAATGTAGAAACAGGAAGCACATGGATGAATGTAAATGTAGAAACTAACCAGCCATAATGCATAAAGAAAGGCCTCAAGTTCCAAATAGCAACAGTGCACGATAGCCTAGTACCTAGTTGTTAAATTAATGCCTAGTATCAAATGCACACGCATGTGCGAATAAGATGGGCGGGGACAGCTATAGAATGCTTTCGCATCATGCCAGTACAGCATCTAAACAACCGTGGATACTCGTAGCTACAGGATTGTATCTCCAAGTTTGCTGACAACTATGTCTTGTCGTTCGTTAGTATTCGAATTTCTTCATCAGCAAACTGAAGCACGAGGTCAGTACACATGTCACAAACGTGAACAGAAAATATCCGGTATTCTTGGAATGTCGTGAAAATTTCGCGCATGCGTATACGTTTGATACTAGGTGCTCTATTTGGCGCCGAGGTACTAGGTTAGGTACGAGTTGGACGTTCCTTCCCCTTATGCACTCCTGTTGTTAACTATTTGTCCCATAAGATGATCAAATATGTATATGTGCAAGCCACTCTGCACTTTTTAGTTATTCAATTGCAGGTGAGTCAGTTGCATACCAGTTGTACCCCACATACATTGTTTGATCAATATGCTAGTTCAGGCCTGGCACCAGCTAAGTTTGACTGATATAGTCAGTTATAGTCGTGCGTGAAAATTTTCAAAGATTATAGAAACCTGACGTGTTTGTTGCAAGCTTCTGGTTTGTCAAGTTATCAGCGGTACATTTTGCAGAGATACTATGTCAGAAACTACTACGATAAAACATCTTTAGAAGACGTTGTTGCTAAAGACTTCCAGAGAGGCTGTCAAAATTGTATTGCAAAAATAAATAGTCAGCTTTTAACATCAATTGCAGTTGTGTTGATTCTGCATTATCATCACACATCAATTATACAGCTAACAACAAGCAAACTAGCATACATGGTCAGCCAGGGAACTGAGCGAGATAGAGTGGAAACAGCCAGACAATAAAAACAAAAGTTAAAACATGCTAATCATGTGATCCAGGTTGCTAATTGTTTGTATTATCATGTTCTTGTGCGAATAGTGATCCAACAGAAGTAGCAGGCAATGATCAGCATGTATGATGTCATAGAGGATGAAGTGAACTAGATTACTGACAGTACAAATTTAAGTTGTGCCATGTGTGAAAATGTCGACATCTAATTTGAGTGACCTGCATCTTTCAAACTGCACAATAGACCAAACTTACAATTTTATTGCAGCTACAGCAAGTTCTTGCATAGACATATCAAAACAAGTATGATTTTGACATGACCAATAGTGAATTTAATTGCCCAACAATTATTTTTGCTTTTGATATTGATATGCAATAACTTCGAAGACTGCTGTACCTTGAATCCAGCTTACAAGCGCATATCTTGAACTGTGCTCATATGCAATCACCTGTATGTTTAGCTTAGTACAGCTTTTTGTGTGCAAGTTTCTGTGACTAACTAAAAATGAGTGTGGCTAGTTTAAGCACCCCTTAACTTCTTGTGTAAGCCTCCGCCCATGCATGCAACGTTATGTTTGCAATTGGTTGGCAGAATGGTGGGCGGAGAGCTGGACATGGGGCACCCAACAAGTGTGCTGGGTAGATCCCATTGCGCCCCTAAATTAATTATTATAAAATACAAGTGGAATGGTATGAGGAGTGAGGGTGGGATAGGGAAAGATGAAGCAGCTAGTGTCAAATACGTTGACTATGCTTTAGCAGAGCGTGCATGCTGGGTTATGTAGCCATGCTCTGAGCCAGGCACCCATAGTTGCCTTGTTACTTAGTGGTCTCTGAATGGTGAGGTGCATAGTTAGGGAGCCGGTCTGTGATCGCAGTGGGGTGTGCATATAAGTGGCAAGAGAGACCAAACCACTTGACCCTCCTGTGAAGTTAACTACAGTCTGGCTTTCTTGCCAGACTGGCACTTTATTTAATTAACTAGATACACTCACCCAGCCCTGGCAACTTGTCTCCACCTACATTGCTTGCCAGTCCTTACTTGTTTTGACATGACTTCTGCTCATACAGCTTATAGGCATATAATAAGATCAGTGTACTTATGTCAGAAGCAAACAGCGTGTACATTTATTATTACAGATTTCTAGCAAGAAAGGCCTAAAGCTGTGTGGAATTTCATTGATTTTTGCTATTGTTCATGCCAATAATGTCTTTAGTAATACTTATTATTATGTGAGACTTCTGTAACAAGCACCTGGTGGCATGTGCTAATGGTTGACAGTTCTAACTCTTAATGGCAATCATTTAGCACTATCCTATTCTCTAATATAAAAACCAATAGACAGATCATCAGTGTTAACTATCTTTGTCCAATTTATTCTGATGTCATAGCATCACTAATCTTATCCTTATAGACTTCAAAGACAAACAGCCAGCCAGAGCAGCTTATCAAGTAGCAGCACTGCCAAAGGTATACGATACTTCGCTTAGAGGTTTTATTTAAGGTGGCGGTGCGCCAATTTAATGAGATTCATAACTTTGCAAGTAGCTTTATTTTCTGTAGAATGGTATTTTGTACAGGTGTGCTTCAGTATGCATTTTGTTTTGTCTATCGATAAACATCGATTATAGCAAGTTTCAGTCACGAAGTATTTAGCTAACGTGGAGCAGCGAACTCACCCAGTAAAGACCGGTCTGTGGCTGTTATCTCCAGTTCGGCTTGCTTGCTCCGGAAAGAACTTCGTTTACAGCTTTAAAATTCCAGCGCGCACAGACGTATAGAGCGATTTTTCGATACTCCCTTGCTAACCCTGCAAAACAGCAAGCCTAGACCAGAAAAAATTCTATAAAAAAACTTCTGGATCGTATTACGGAAATTCGCTCTATTCGTCTGTGGGCAAGATGCTGCTGTGTTTGAAGCCCGTCGATCTATTGCTCGACAGTCAAGATAGCAGCCACAGACGCTTCGTGTATTATTTTCCCCATACTGTTATGTAAATCGCTGTAGTTATAAAGTCTAGTTATTAATAAAACGCACATTGCGTGGGTGTTGAATATTAACTAAGTGCACCGCCACCTTAAAGTTTGTCTTGGTTATTTGAATGGCACAGTTGTATGGCCAACTAAGTTGTATGCAGGAAAATGTACATTAAGTGATTTATTATAATTGTGGCACATTTAAGGCTTTGCTGCTTGCAATGTTGTGCATGACAGAATTGTGTTCAAAATAATGTGTTGTTCATTTTTCTTGTGTATAGGGGGCACGAGTGGAAATTGAAGTTGTTGCCATTACAAGCAAAATAGTTGATGAGTAGCTTGTACCGTCTGCATGTCACTTAGACCATGCATGATAGAGTTGTTGTTGCATATTGTATACAATTATTAATAAAACAGTAAAGCAAGTTATTGAACAGATCATGCAATAATATTAATGTTTCTGGAGGGTACTTATTTACACTGAAATTGATCAAGCACTGTTGGTCAGCTTTCTGTTGTTCACTTATTAACATCTTTGCTCTCTGGTAGTGCTGCTGCATAGCTCTCTGGTAGTGCTGCTGCATTGCTCTCTGGTAGTGCTGCTGCATAGCTCTCTGGTAGTGCTGCTGCATTGCTCTCTGGTAGTGCTGCTGCATAGCTCTCTGGTAGTGCTTCTGCATTGCTCTCTGGTAACCGCAGCTTGTTGCAGTCATTAGTTTTTCTTTCTCCATTAACTGTGACTCCATTTGCAAGTTCTTTGCTTTCTTTCTGGCTATCTTTTCTAGGTCTTATTTCTGAGGTGCTGTGTGTGATTTGGCTCGTCTGATGGTCATTAGAAACTTGCTTGAAAATTTCCTCCTTAAAGCCAGTTTCTTGATCTTCAACAGTAACTGATATCATATGTTGTAGAAGTTGGTTGTACTTAGAAGGTGCCGGAGTAACTTCACGGCTGTTTTCTTCAGACACTTCTGGTATCGTGTACATGATTCGTACAATGGAATCTTGCCTAGACCTATGGTCAGATACAGGTACTGATAACACTTTTTCGTCAAGTTCAGTTATTTCTATTCCATTGGAGTTTTCCAGCTGTGTATCTTCGTGATCTGATTCATGATCCATTGGCCTGGTCAACGATATTGATGAGATACAGGTTAGAGTGTCCAGTTCACCACTGCTGGCTAAATGTACGACCGACAATCATACACGCACCGCTAGACATAAAGATTAACTTACTTCTAGATTGCTGACGAGCTGCCCTCTCTAACTTAAAGGTGCATTCATTACAGAATGCAGTATTCATTGCGCTACTGTACAGGTCACCGCATCCAGAGCATTGTATTATCGACGCACCAGATAGTGAATGTTCGGGTTTCACAACAACAGTTGGGCGTGCAAGAAAAGCATCGTCGTACACTGTTGTCTTCGAGGATCCACAACCCATGGCGATTGTTTACTGCTGCTGTATTATTGCATGATTCATTGCTGTTTATTTGCAAGGATGCATTCATTAACACGTGGGAACACTTTATTTTAACCTTTAATGTTCTAAATTCAAACTGCAAGATGGTGCTGATGGACAACGATGGATTCTTGACTGCTCTAACTCGTTTTTTTCAACAAACGAGAACTACAGGAAGCGTTTATCTGACTATGAAAAAATGTAAAGAGTTTCCAATGTCCAGCAGTAGTTGGATTTGTTATTTTCTATAGATAATGGTCGTACGAAGCCAAAGCCCAAGGGAGCCAAACGGCGTGTTGGATCTCCAGATAGTGAAGATCACAATCTGTGTTTGTTACGAGCTTCTACTGGCAAAAAGACTATTAGTACTGTGGTAAGGACGGATAATTCTAACCTGATCATTACTTATATATTTTTTTCAGATCAGTGCCAAGGAAGTAACAAAATTCCAAATGGTATTATACTATAGATGTAGGCACACACTGACATTAGTATGTTTTCAAATCTAGTGTCTTTGTCACCAGATGCACAAATAGTGGGCAATGTAGGCAAGATGAAATGCACCTTTCTTAATTCCAGGGGTTGCTTAGATATTTCTGTACCGTGCCCAGTAATAAATTGTCATGCGGCAGCCTTGTTTTGGGATAACAAAAGGACTTTGAATCAGCAACACAGACTAGTAACAGGAGCATTGTTGGGTTACTAGGCTGTGTTGCTGCACAGCCCAATTGCTACTGTGCAGTATGTTGCCTCCAACATGGCTGCCACATGATGAATGTATCAGGAGCGTACAACTGTGGATAGCAATGTGTACTCATAACTGGCTGTATGGGTCACAAGACTTATTAGGAAGTGATGCGCATAATATAACTGCGGTTAGAGAGAATTAACTTTAATATGTACACTCTGGAAATGATAAGTTCCTAAATAATTATAATATCGAATGCACTTGGAATTAAAATTATCTGGCATGTTTTGTGACCAATTTCAGTTTTTAAAAACTATTACCTCAGATGAGGGCTAGCATCTAATAGGCATGATGGATGGATGAGTGTGTTTGTTTATTAGAACTTCAGTTCTCACGATTTGACAGTGGAGTTTCCTATAATATTATTGTCTGGTTTATCTTTTTTAGATGTATGGTAGTCTTCTGAGAGCACATATGGATGGTCTCAAGAAAAGAGAGAAAAAAGGAACAGTCAAGTCATCTACTGCCTCGAAACAGAAGAAGGGGAAAGCAACTGTTTAGTATATCACATACCTATTCTCATTTATCTCCAAGTGTACAATTATTTTCTTTGAAAGTCAATTATTATTATGCTCAAAATGATAGGCAGATAACAACATGTGTATCACACCCAATCTATCGTATAATGGAGAACAAAATGATAGTGAGACATCTGGTTCTGCACAATACTAATATAGATCGTTGACTGCCAAGTATACCCGCAATTGATATCATAATAAATGGTACATAAACATACGGTGTAATAGGCAGTAGCAGTGAGTGTATGTATTAACATCAGATGAAGCACACCAGCATGGCTGGTTTAGTGTCTCCATCATCACATCACACACACAACACATACTACATACCTTGTCTAGCACGCACTCTAGTAGTGGTGCACTACAATAGTACAATACACATTTTATTGTATAGAACAGATTGAGCAGTTTCCACGACGACGTATACGAGAGTAATCGACTGGGTTATCAGCTGTTTCTGGTTTGTCCAGTTTCTGACTCACTATGTTCCATATATCGGCTGGGACTGGTCGATCACTAGCTCCACCAATGTTCATCTACAGAATAACATAATACAGTAATGAAATTAAGTGTTTCTCCGCATGAACATTTTTGTTAAAAATTTGATTGACATAATAATTATGGCTTACAGTGGATGGTTCAATAGCCCAAGAAAACAGAACTTTCTTAGCAGGTGTGATACACAGGACACCTATTATAAGGAAGACCAGGAAAGTATGATATGCATGATTAGAATAACAAGTAGCTACAAAGATGACATTAGACAACAGGTCACAACAATGAAGCATTAGAGCAAGTATGACAACAATGAGGAAGATCCACTGCTACTACTAGAGAGGTTGCGCAGCTTACTGTTCACGCGACGTGTAGTTGAGTAGAGAGGGGCGGGACAGCGAACATGGGAGACTGGAAACATTTTATTTTCTTATTCTCGCATTAACGATTCAATCTCCTAGCGCTGTCTCTAGTTCTGACTAGACTGACTGCCATTCGCTGACTAGCTGTGTTGCATGAACTGCGCAACCTCTCTACTACTACAAACTAATACTCACCTGGTTGGGCTACTCCATACTTGTATTCCTTTATCTTTGGATGGAGTTTATAAAAGGTAGAGTCAGAATTTTCCCCTCCAGATATGCGTATGGAAATATACTTCTGTTCATCGAGATAATTCCTTAGAACATGTGTTGGATCAGAGTAACACTGTATGAGAGGAAGGAAAGAATCATTAAAAACCTTTATGTGATCACTTGGACTGATGGATTAGGTATAAACGGTTATTAAAGCAATCATCTAAAACTCTTGATATTAATTTTGCAACCTTCAATAATAGTATGACGACGTTGGGCATTTTCTACGTCACAAGTTTCTGCAACGTTAATGAGTATTGTAATGATAATTATTCTCAACTGTAAAAATAGTGAATGTAGCAAATGCCCAACACTATGATCTAATGGGGCATATTGATGTTGCTTGGGTAAACCATTATTCCTGCAAACACAAAATCGATGCTACTACCATCATGTAGACTCGTCATGATGCAGGTAAAATATTAGACTTTCATGCTGCTTTCCACATGCAAGCAAAAGTACTAGTGTGTTTGGGACTTTTGATCAATTATTTTATCACATTTACAAGCAACACTGTACAATAATAGTGCACACAAAGGGACAGCATAGATGAAATTGTACACTGAAGAATTATTATACATTATAGCTATTATTGTAGCTGATCCAAAAATACCAACAAGACAGATTATCTTCGTCTGCAACCCGCTCACTCAGCTCCTCATTTTGCAGACTAATAGTAGTGTACACCAAACAAGCTCTGACACTACAGCCATGCCAGTAGTGCTTTGTATAATTAGAAGGCTACAGTGAAGCTATATCGATCTAAATGCAACTTAGTGCTGTGCTGTAGAGGACCTCCATGCTTTTCCTTTTTGTGACAGGAAGCATATCACTGTGCATAAATTACATCACGCCAACAAGATGTGTTGATTCATGTCCTACGTGAATGCAGTTGGCGCCTAAAATGGTCTATGCACAGCATTCATGTCAGGATGTGGTGGCTGGTTCTACAAGTAATATGTAGCTGCTAAGTAAACTGCAAAAATAATTTGTACTCCAGTAGATAGCTATGGTTTGTCTTTATACCTCAAAGGAATAATTTTGATCTTTCTTGAACTGGTCAACCAAGTCCTGTGGTTGAGCACACACCGCAAACATCCCCACATTCTTAGCCCTGAACTCCTCCAAGAGTTGATTAAACTCAGTGAGGTAGTTCTGTGAGTCAGTGCAAAGCGTTGTTAAACAGATAGTGACGCAGTAGATCAGGGGTTACCTTGCAGTAAGGTCACCAATTGCCGCGGTAGTACACAACAAACGTGGCCTCGTACTGAGCAATAGTAGTGTTGAACATGTCCACCATATCCAGACTAGTAGCTTCAGGGGCAGCTTGTTCCTGCTGCTCTAGTGGCGCGGCTTCTGCTGAGGACGACATAATTCAAGACTACCTTAGGTCCTTAGCCAGTACACGAAGCACTCTGACTCGAACTGACGTAGACTACGTTGTTACGCTGGTGCAGTGCTGCCCCTCCCCCCTCTTTCCGTCCGAAAAGTATTAGTACATTAGCATAGACTGATTAGTAACACTGTACATGTAGTTGTGGAACAGTTACAGGTTTGCTACTACCGTCTTTTGATGCAGCTATATCACGCAAGGTTTTATCAATTGAAGTTCTTGTAGTACTGTTACGATCTTGTCTCCTGCTTTCATTGCCACTGCTTGTAGGAACTTGGAACCAGGGCTTATGTTGTGTTTGTGCATACTCATTTAAAATTCTTTCCATTGCTTGGGTAACCAGTTCAAATTGTTCTTTTAGTTGCTTGAGGCATTGGTAGTTGGTGTGAGATCGGCTGAGAAATCTTGAGAGATCTCTACGACTAGTATGGCTACGATATTCATGATGAGCCCTTAAGACTGCACACATGCGAGACTGGAGCGCTAGCAACTAGTGTGAGAAAACAAATAATTTTATTGTTCTGGTTATGTCAGTCAACCTACACATGCATGCAATACCTGTTTGAGGTCTCTAAGAGCAGACTCCATCTCTGTCTTTTGTTCCAGCACAATGAGAGCCTGTCTCTTGACCTCGACAAACCTAGTGAGCGTGGACTGATAGTGTTGTGACAATTTCTGATTGTCAATCAATGCACTAACAGTGTAGAGATACTATCATCAGGGTAACAATCCACAATCATCGTGCAATTACCTGTGCATGTCTATCTGTAGGTGTGCAAGCAATTCTGTCCGGTCACTTAGGTATTGCACATTTCTTTGATGTGCTTCTTCTGTAAAAACAGATATTTCTTCAAGCTCTCTTGCCCATCTAGATTCCTTTTCTTTCTCTTCCTCTATCATCGTCAATAACTCCTCCTTCTTCTTTCTGCAAAGCAGTAAAAAAGAAGAAAAATTAATAAGAACAGCACTAGACTGAAAAGAAAATTGTTATTGTAAACCATTTACCACACAGGCTGCTCAGCACTAGAACTCACAAAAACAATAATTTTTTTATTATTTTAAATCCTTCGAAAATTTAAGCTAGAAGCTTTTGGAAAAAATTATTTTATTTCTTCTTTCAACTTACTCAAGTTGTTCTATAGTTTTTGTTGCGTCTCCCTCCATACGACACACCATCTTCAATGACTTAATCGTGTCCTCCAGTCTGTCCTTCAACATCCTCACTCTATCCATCACATAGTGCACTCTGTCACATTTGTCTTTCACTTTCATCTTCTGCTCTTGATTCCTGGAGGCACAAGGTAACCAGCACAGTATGACCTAGCTAGTAGTAGTACCTGGATGAGAGCATAGCTTGCTGTGGTTCCAACTCTTCCTTAGTTCTGTGTAGTTCTGCTTTCACAGATTCTAACTGAGAGCGTAGAATACCTATAGCATAGCAGTGTATGTTAAGTATCTGCATACAATATTTATTATACCTGTGTAGTCAGATAACTGGTTTTTGTTTTCTTCCATTTTGTCGACAACACCACTGTTAGTTTGCTCCTTTCTCATAATTTGATGCATTCTCTCTTCCGCCTTTTCTACTTTTTTCCTGTGCTCCGCCTTCATTTTTGTAAGATCAGATGTATTTGACATAACTTTAGCCTCGAATCGAATCTTCATTTTGATTTCTTTCTGCAAGTCTTGTTTTAGAGACTGTATATTTGTCTTGTATGAATGCTCAATTCCGTTCAATTTCATGCCATCCATTTTAAGTGTTTGTGTGAGGGTGTGGTGCTCATCACGGAGTGCACTAGTCTGTGCTAGCACTACTTGTAATTGTGAGTCTACCTTCACAAGTTCATGCTTGGCTCTCTCAATAGATCTGATGTCGTCTTTTTCCTGTTTTCGACTAGAAAGAAATAATGACATAGCTATTTACTTCTGAGTGACTAACAAGCAATACTCACCATGCAGTAGTGACTTCTTTCATCACATCCATCTCCTGTTCAAGCTCATCATTGTGAACCCTGGCTTCTACTAAAGTGTTGCTTTGTGCTCTCATTTCTTCCACCAGTAGTTGATGAGCCTCTTCCAGTTTCCGATGTTTCTCTTGAAACTCCTCTTGTAGCTCTTTGTCCTTTGCTTCCAGCCCCCTCAGTTGTCCCTCAACCATTGCATATGTTTCTTTCAACTTCATTAACTAAAAATTGAAAAATGTCTCAACACTACCCAATACAGTCACATAATTACTATGTTTATCAATACATATCAGTATGTAGATGTGATCATGTGATTGTATTGACATAATAATTATTATGCAGCAACATTAAAGCGCTAAGATCCATGCATTAATTTTCTTGCATGAGAAATTTGCGGATGCTCAGTGCTTGTAATTATTCATACCGTCTCGTCAACTTGGCTCTTTTTTTCTCTCTCAACTCTCAGCTCCTCTTCTACCATTTCCATCTTTCGTTTATTCTCTGCTTGCCTTGACTGCACATCACTGTAACACTTACACAGACTCTCGTTTTCCTGCTGTGCCCTACTCAGCTCCTCATCGGTGGATAATTTTCTAGAATTTATTTCTTCTAACTCTCTGCTCATGTGACGTATTTCTCCATCAATTCTGAGCTTAGTCTGTATACAAAATGATAATACTTTTAAGAATTATAATCTTATTCACATTATACCTGGTATAGTTTTTCTTCAGTGTGTGCTAGTTTTTCAATAGCTTGAGCCAGCTCCTATAACACATTAATTTAAAAAATGCATCCAAAACTAATTATCATGGTACATACATTACTGGTTAACTTCTGCTGATGTGCTATAGCTGCCATGTTGTCTCCTTCCATTTGTATCTTCTCATTAATAAGTGACAGCAGAACATTCAGTCTCTCCACTTCTGTTCTCAGCTGTGAGTTTTCTTCCTCTACAATTCTCACCTCTTCCTTCAATCGCCACAACTGACGAATCTCAAACGAAACATGCCAATTGAGTTCAATAATATCTTGCAAACATTGCTCATGTTCTAGAGAGAAAGCGTAACATAATAGTAAATTATTTTACACTATAGTAGGTAATACCAGGAGCGTATAAGGGAAGGAGCGTGTAACTGGGTGAACGCTTGCTTGTTTAAGCCAGAGAAGGGCAGGACGAAACATGGATGAATGTATAGGAAATAACGGCTAAAATGTGCAAAGAAAGGCCCAAGTTCCAAGTAGCAACAGCGGCAAGCTTTAAACTTCGATATTACTATAGCGAATACGGTAGTTGAACACTCCTTCCCCTTATACGCTCCTGGTAATACATGTAATTGTGTCACAAATTATGTGCATTAGCTGCTCAGCAATGGCTGTGAAACTATTACACTAGAATAACAGCATAGCTGACAAGCAAAATTTTGGGTGATATTTGAGCTGTAAGACAGTAAGCATTCTACTGACCCGCTGACAAACCCAATGCTGTGCTCAGGATCTCAATAAGCTGACACATGAGGGATAGTAGTAATAATATTGCTAGTACCTTTCTGAACTAGATTAGGGATTACAATCAATCTGTGACGTGCTTTTTTGTCAAGCAGTTCTCTCAGTTCATTCACTTTTCTCTTCTCATGCATCAGCATTCTAACTGTCTCCATGCGATCTCCATCCAACCTGACAACCAATTGAACTGCACCACTCATAATATCATCAAAGATATTGATATTCATATATTCACATGCACCAAAGGACAGTGCTTTAGACGGTTTCAAGTGAAGTATGATACCAGTTTGTGTTCCCTGTACCAACAACTGTTCTCTAGAAGGTCTGCTGCTGCTGTCAGTATTTTCTGCAGCTACTAGCGAGTCAGAGTGACGAGTGGAACTTGGCTGTAATACTGACACTCTGTGGCCATGATCTGGTGGATTAAGACATCTCTCTCTCTGTTTTTGAAGGGCATCCTGCACTTCTGAGAGATTCTCCTTTAGTTTGCTCAAAAGTGTCGTGGCTTTGTTCACGCATGGTTTGCTCGGGCCGAGCTTTAAACAGCTTCCTGCATCCGGCAGTTCTACAAGTGCCCAGTCGGTCTCCTTGCATGTACTATATGTGCCTCCATTCGGTGGGACTGCATCTTCGACAGCTTCCATTATGCGCTATGCCTAGAGGCTAGCTTGTTACCATAACAACAGATTAAAAAAGGATGGTCAAACCGGTTAAAAATTTTATAGAAGCTTAGGCAGGCGTGGCGCAATGTCACGTGCAATTGAAAGGTGACACTCCTGCATGTCTTGTGTCTTGGCTTTGCCGCAGCTGATTGATTCTAGGATTGATTAGCGTCTCAGCTTTTCTAAAGTCATGGACCGTCAGGATGTGATTAATCTCGTGTTTGAAATACCGTTCAATGTCAAGGTAAATAGCGCGTGTGTGTGTGGTATTATACTTGTCCTTTATGTATTTTGCAGCTTCAGGTTGGCAGCTCTAGACTGCCTGTACTATCAGTATATCGTAATAACTGCACTACCCTGTCTACTGTGTTCCAACACCTGGAGAGGCATTTAGGCCTAAGGTAAATAGTTTCAACCTTTATAGTTATTGTTTTCACACAGTTTGATAATTAATTTTCATTCTGTATGTATATTATGTTGATAATGTTTATTTTACCATAGATATGGAGAAGGCCATACTCTCCTGCCGCTTGTCTACTGCCCATTAGAGCCCTCAAATGGGGAGCTAGTTTTTTCTTCATCACCATCAAGGAAGTTGCCACTAGTGTCAGAGCACCTCTGGCAAAAATTTCTTCTGACATATCCTCATGGCTCTGCTAGAGTGGTGGTTGAGCTAAGATCGGTTATAGATGAAAATGCTGCTGCTGCTTCTTGTGAGTGTGTTGGTATTATAGTCACTGTTTATGTGATGTGTGCTAACTGTAAGAACCAAATTATTGTGACAATGAATTAAATCTTGCAGACCAATAACCAGTATTTCTGACAATACCGGTAGCTGTATTATCAGATAATCAATGTGTCTTGATTCATACTTTGCCTAATGTTAGTTGTTGTAGTGATTTGCTCATGAACAAAACAGAACTGGCAGCTATGTTTTAATTTCACCATGATAATTTACCTGTTATCTTACTCAATGGCAATACTATGTAAGTCTACATCTGTGAGATGAAAAATCATGATGTGTATGGCCATGATTATTGTCTACTTTGCCATATTTTTAAATGAGTAGACTTTATTTTTAACATGTTGATGGACAGTGGTATGTTCTGTTCAATAGCTAGATTGTGATCTCGCAGATATTTCACTACATAACTAGCAAATAGCAATACCTGTCCAACAAGCATTCGTTCTGTTGTGCACTGTTCGTAAAATTGGACATAAGTATTGTGCTACTCTTGTTGGCATCGCTATTATCTAGCACATTATGCTTACCATACCATAATTATTGTATAGATAATAGCTTGTTATTAGTGAATAATTATGCCTCATGGGCAGAATGACGGAGGCTTACGATCATGTCTGAGAGCATAAATTATTATGGTATTTCTAGAGGCATGTGGTTATAATTATACTGTTATTTCTGTTGGGAAGGACAGTGCTCTCATAAAACTTCAAAATCACCTTCAGCTTAACCCTTGGTTTTATTCGTGTGTGCTCTATCACAACGTGTATAATAGTTTTGTCTACAATAATGTTTCTCTAATTACCTTTGCTTTTCTTACCTTGTTTAGATTCTTATTTGAAGAAAGAACTCAAGTATCTTGATATCCGCCATTTCTTTCCTAAGCATCTCGAGCCAGCTGACATTAACAAACTTTGTGATCGAATCCTTGAAGATGATTATCATGTCAAGGAAGGACTACGAAGAGGAGTATGGATGCACCTACTGGGAGTATTCCACCCTGGTCTGTACTTGCATGAGCAAAGGGAAAACTTCATCGGCAAGCTTCGTTTAGTATATGACACACTTCGTAACAAGTGGGCTGGTGATACAACCACGTGGAACCCTGAGGTACATCAGCTTGCTGAGAGTGTTCGACGTGATGGTATTCGTACTGATCCTACTGAATCATTTCTAGCAGGCACAGCAGGGCTACTCGAAGATGACAACCTTGAGAAGCTAGTCAGAGTGACTATGATTTACACACTGGAGCATCCCGAGATTAAATATACTCAAGGAATGACTGATATACTCAGTCCACTCTTGTATGTGATGAAGAGTGAGGAGGATGCTTACATATGCTTTTCTGCCATGTTTACTCGTCTGAGAGATAACTTCTCTCTTTGGTGTGAGGGTGCACTCAACAAGCTGGAGCGATTGAAGCACCTGTGTGAAGTACTCGATCCAGAACTATTTGCCCACATGATGCTTAATGTCGCTGAGGACCCCTTCATACTTTTCTTTGGAATGGTCCTGATCGAATGTCGACGCGAGTTCTCATTTCAAGACAGTCTCCACTTGTTAGAGGTAATAATGGCTGCAAGTTACCGTAAAAGAAAATTACCACGGAATCCTGTTTCTGGAGCTGATTGGGCCAGTTTCATGACCTCTGAGTCTGAGGATGTTATTCTTCAGGTATTTGGTGAGGTCGGCAGTCCATATTCTTCTCATCCTCTTGAGCAGGAAGGTGAGACCAGAACAATTCGCAGTCGCTCAAGTCAGCTATCGTATTACTCTGGCGAATTATCACGAAGTCATCCAAGGCAGATTCCTAGACACGACTCAATGACGATTGTTCCTTCTTCAAATAGACACAGTACCTCTCGTAGTGTAGTAACACGCTCATCACAGTCTACTACAATGACTATCACCGCAAGGGAACGATCAGTCAGTGTTCCTAATGCAGCCTTCTCGCCTCTTCTTGAGATAAATATCGACACCACAATGGTTAGTGCTCATAGTGATGGTCAACTTGCATGTCATGCAATACTAGGCGACGAGGAAGGAGAGCTTCAAGACAGTCTTGGTGATCTACACGGCATTAATGAACGCATCAGCACTCTCCCGACCAACGCAGAGATGTCAGACATGTCCAGCATTTGTAGTAGTAGCAAGGGCAGTAACGGAATGATAATGGGTACCTCATCGAATAGTAGCTTGAAAGGCGGCTCACGGAAGAGTCGCAAGTGCAGTGAGGAGCCTTCAGTTAATGGAATGATTTCTAGGGAAGGATTAGAACACAGAAAGACTCCCAGCACAGAAATGTGCTCTCGTGTGACAAGAGGATTTTCCACGACTGAGGACAGTGAAAGGAGCCCACCATCTTCTTCAGGGGCTCAAGCTTTAGATTTCCATGTCCCTGGAAGTAGATCTGAAGAAGCTATTGTTTCAAATGGCTTTCCACCTCAAGAACCGCCTAGGGAACTAGAGCTTGCTGCCATCGGTAGTGTGACCGAGAAAGGCAATGTCTCTGAAGCAGAGGACCATCGCACAGTTCTATCTCAATCTCTTCCTAATTCATATTTGAAAAGGGAAAGATCAGATGTGCGAGGACTTGACCATCCGATTCCGGTTTATGCTGATGACCCCTTTCCACCCTCAACTCAGCATCGTCGAAGGGCATCAACAGATTCTCGTATCTCTCCCTTACCTTCCTTTTTTTCTGCAATGGATCGCATGCGCAATCAACCGAACTCATTGGAAGCCAGTATGGAGGTATCTCATGTAATTTCACAGTTGGTGTCTATGGATCGGAGACCAGCTGTTAGTCGCGAGAGTAGTCTTCATATCAAAATCTCTAGCAATTATTCTCTCTTCATCTGTCTCGCTATTCTCATCAGTCACAGGACAGAGTTACTTGAACGGGAAATGGATTTCGTCAATCTTTCGATAGTTCTTAATTCCGATGGTTCACAAAACTTGCCTGTCATTTTGAAACTAGCACGACGACTGCGCAACATTTATGCCCAGTACCAAGCAATCTACTCTAATGCATCAGATGAGAGTGAGGAGCTGTGGTTGGATGCGGACTGTGCCAGTTTTGGTCTACATTCACAAGTATCACAGCGCTATAGTACCGCCACATAATGTTATAAATGATAATCACATGTATAACTTGTACACATCTGCTTTTGAAATAATATTTATTTACATAAAAAATTTATGGTTAAGACTATGCAGTCAAAAAATAAGACTCTAATTTTTCATTGGCTGCAAAAATAAAGCAAGTTTTTTTTAACGAAATAATTATTGATCATTCGCGTCGTATTGATTGCAGAGACTAGTGCAGTGAACTGATCTCTCAGGCTCAAATGGACAAAGGTGATTGCAACGTTGCGATAAAATACAGATCATTGTACAGTAGTGTATAATCTATGGTGTAATTTACAGTAAAGACGTCGATAATAATTTTTCACCACAGTAATATAATAAAATTATTGTGCGATATTGTGTAAGCTATTTTAACATAGCTAGGTTGAAAGTGTTATAAGCTAGCACACAAAAGCTATAGCATAATCTATAATAGCTGTATGTGTGCCTGTCAGTTTGCATTATGCTTATGCTACTCTGTTTTTCTTTTATCAAAGTTTATGACTTGAGAATAAAATTAATATAATATTTTGTACACACACATTGTTGTGCTAGACAAACAGTCTATACCTCAACTACAGGTGATCCTATTACTGTCGCAACAATATTGGTGCTGAGTGCTATCATAGTTGTGTTTGTGCTATTGGCAGTGGTACTACTTATTGTCCTGATAATGGTGTTATTTCGAAAGAAATCAAAGTTGTCTTTAAGAGCTCAATGTGCTAGCCAGATGAGTGGAAGCCGTGAGATATTGCTTTGCGATGATGTAGATCAAGGTCATGTGAGAGATGTAGAGCTCCAAGCTACATCTGTGGAGGCTGAAAGCACAACCACTCATCTTGAACACATGATGACTGCACATGATGGTGTCTGCAGATCTACTTGCATGTGACAAAAGTCTGTAGTTGGATGTAGCAATGCATACTTAGGCACTCACGTACCTAAAACTACAATTGTGTTTTATCTTTATTTTATTCAAAATTAATTCTAGATACTAATTTACTTATCACTATTTGAACATTCATGTCATAATAATACTGTGCACTATTGGTTCTTCTTCATGTGTTATTAATATACTATCTATGGTTATGCATACATGTGTATGCATGCTTGACAACAACTTTCACTTTGCAACAATAAACTGCTAACCATAGAATGCTAAACTCCATGCAGTACATGTACACATAGTTAACTTCCACAATTCATCCTTATCATAGTCAAGGTACTGCTGCTCAAGTATAGACAATGCTACTCTGCTAACGCCATAAACTGAACATCTACATTAATTTGTGTCAGTGCAAAAAAGGAATGAGGAACAAGCTTTGTTATAGCTGGCGATAGAAAATTCAAACACAATATTCTGTGAATTAGCAGTTTATTATAGAGTTCAATATGATACAAAATGAGCAACATTAGACCAGTTGAATGTGTGTGGATAACATAATAAATACAGTGTAGGTTATATTGTCCAATAATTATCACAGTGTTAAACATTCAGTTTCAAGAGTGAGGTTTGTCTTGTTTCAGTAGCTTGGCACAGTTAATGCCACGATGAGTACACTTCTCTGGTCGAGAGAATATCCCATGATTGAGTTTACAAGTGAAGTAGCGCTTTCCATGAACACTGCCATCATTCTTGCCAGCTGTATAGAGACAAGTGATTTAAAATGAAAACTGTTAATGGAATCATGCATGTGGGGTAAAAGCAGAGATAGACCCAGTACAGTCAAACCTGTGGTCACCTTCTATTACAGCCAGAAGAGGAGGGTCCCGAACGTTCACCATACAAAAGTATACCAGTAATCCAGCCACCTGTCTAATGCCAGTAGTGTTGACCCGTAACGCATGCTAGCCATGTTTTTTGTGACATGTAATCTTAATACGCAAAATAATGTAATTGTAGTGTAACACTATCACATGATCGAGTTGCATGATCAACATGAGCTTCTGTAGCCTCTGCAGATAGGACTTTTTTCTGAAGAAATTGTAAATACAAGCAACCTCTAGACCTAGCCCCACACAATGATTCCACACTCTTACTCCTGTCACTTCGCAAAACCCGACATTCCCATCGTATCCAAATAAATAAAAAATGAGTTCACTCTTACATTTTGGGACATGCCCTACAACTTCTCCGTCCTGTACTACAGCAACAGCGTGGTTGCTATATGCATTGTCTGTATAATGGAGCCAAACCGGTACCACATTATCGACTGTATTACAAAGGTCAGATGCTATGCAGCCAACTTGTCTAATCAAGCAACAGGGGTTGGTCCCAAGGGTGACCGAACTAGATAGGTTCCACTGTACTAGTTCGGAACTAAGGCAGTAGCAAAGTTTAGACCAAAAATAATAATTAAAGTAAAACCTGGCTGATCCGGTCACCCTTGGGCCAGTAAAATCGGCCTAATAGGCAAGGGGGCTAGGTAAACTCCTCGTAAGTTTCACATGTGGGTGTATTAGAGAGGTGACCGTATTACACAGGTGACTACTTGATTTTGGTTTGAAATGGAAAAATATAACTTAAGCAAATTTTAATGACAAAAATTTATACAAATACATACTTGGTGTTCTGAGCTCAAGGCCCAGCCACATTCCTGGAGCAAATTCTGTGGAGCCAATGAACTGAACAGTGCCTTTCTCCTTGTTAACAAAAACACTCATTCCCTGGTCAGAAAAAGAGCAAAATTCTCAAAAGAAGCACAAACATTAATTTTAACCATCAATACTGGGCAATAAACAGATGGAATTCACGTACCTTCTCTAAGGTTGGTAATGAACCAGATGCCAGTGAAAGAGACGAAGCAATAGGAGAAATGTATGATGACTTCGATTTACTACGAGGTAGTGTTCTTGTTCTTCTACATGTATAAATATTGGTCACATACAATAAAATATTGAGTAGCTGAGATGGGCAGCTCTTTGTCATTTAGGTCTTTGTTCACTCATTGTCAGTAAGGTCTTTACTAGCTCATACACAATGGCATTAACATAGTACAGCAGCATGAGGTATAGTGCTTATTGTGATGCTGTACACAAGCATTGTACTTACAGTCCTGTTGAAGGAGGTGTAGCTGGTGTCCTTCGTCTTCTTGAAGGTGGAGTCACAGTAGATCCTGGTATCCCACCTCCACTGTCCTGTCCTTCCTTCAGCCTAGGTACAATAAATGAGGTGAGCACATGAATAGTGTTCAGTAGTGAACAATTTGCACGATACATATAGAGCTATAGGGAGATGGTTGATCCATTGTGCACATAGCCGTCTCCCCATTATGATGATTAGCTATGATGAGCAGAATGTGTGACATGTTCAATATCATGCTTTTTCACAACACTTGCTACTCATCCTATCTGTTATGGCAGTGGTTCTCTTACTGAGCCAACTACTGCCAGTTACAATACTCACTTTGTCACTTTGGAGTGAGTCACGAAGATCCCATGATTGGGTCTACACTTGAAATATTCTTCTCCTCCTTTGTTGCCATCACAGTTACCATGAGCAAGATCTAGCTCAATACCTAACCAATATCTACAGCCACAGAATTATTAACATCTACGTTGTGAGGACTGAGAAGGCTTACCCAGGCGCAAACTTCACTGCTCCAGTAAAACGCAATGTACCAGGATCTTTACCAGATAGTAACACTCTGTCACCAACCTACATATAGCAATCAGATCAACTATCATGTTTACTCTCAAGACTAGTAAGACCTGAAATTCAGAGGACATCTGCAGCTGGGAGTGAGCCTCCATTGCACGTGAAGTGATGAAAGACTCTGTACGTTGTCTCTTGTCAGAGGATCTCTTGCGACTGTGGGGCCCACGAACAGCAGGAGATTGAGATGAGTCCTTGGTAAGCCTCTTAAGAGCTACAAATATGCCTGAACCAGAAAACAGAATCAGTAAAACTTCTTGAACAAAGAGCTGTTTTTCTAAGCATGGACAAACATTGTGTAGAAGAACATTTATTTCTTTGACAAAAAAAATTTTAAAAATTCAGTTTGACCACTTACCTTAACTAGGCTGATGGAGCGGCGTAATTAGCCACTCCATCAAGCCAATTGTGCACTACGGCAGGCCGTGCAGCCCTACCCCAAATCCCGCCCAATAAAGACATCATTTTGTGATGTGACGGTGTCAAGAGTAAATAATAGATTTACTAGATCTATTATTTACTCTTGACGGCATGTTATGAGATGTGACACGTGAGCCATCGTGACTCATGGGATGAGGTCACTACAGGATGACGTATAGTTGGAGGCGTGACTAGGGGTGGAACAAAGGGGTGTGCCCACACCAAGGGACAATTGTCCCCTGGTGGAGTGAATGACAAAAATAAAAGACAAAAGGAAAGAGCAAAAATTGTAAGAACGATGTTGGGAGGGATGGTGGACAGAAGTAGCAGCTTCACCTCGACACTTTGGAGTAAGGTGACAGCTGCAGACCGGCCAGGCAGCACAGGAGCGGCTCTGTTGGACTCAAGTGTGTTCATTATAGCCAGTGGATAACCTTATTTAAAGCTATGCTCTAAATATCAACCAATATTTAGAGACAATCATGGCAGAATTTCCGGAAGCACTGAGTAATTGGAGGACATGTGGCATCGAGCACATGTTTCTAAACAAGAATGCATCTACAACTCTGTTCCATGAAGCACATGATTTTTGCTTTGGCTGACAGTGACAAAGAACTAAAGCACTTGCTGAAATTTAGAGGTTTGGCATTCATTTTAGCAAGAATAAAAGGTGCCGGATTGTTTAGAAGTACGAAATAATAATATTATTATGATATTGTTTTGAGTTGACATGAATATTCACTAACCATGCTTTGGTTTACAGCTAAAGTATCGTATTCCACTGTGAGATCCATCGTTTCTTCCTTGTTCCTCATCTAGCTCTACTCCAGCCCACAAACCAGCTGCTGACATAAACTCACCAGCAAATCGCAGAGTGCCTCTCTAGATAAAACCAAGATTCATAAACAGTGTCTCTTTCACCAAACAGCACATGCCATATAAACACTGAGATCTTCTCCTTGTATGGTTGCTCTATTACTTACCTTTGATTTACTGGATGCAGCATCAATGATCACTCTTTCTCCCACTTTCACACCAAGGCTCTCGAGGGTTACCTCATCAGCACTGTCACCACCCGAGGTTGTGCTAGCTACCCCACTACTGAGGGCAGGAGACTGAGGTAATGGAGACCTCATAGCTGGACTTTGCTAGACAGATAGACAAATAGTGTCAAGAATGGCTCTGCACTGAGTAACTAACTCGTGTTTTTGAGGAAGATCTCTTTATTCCAACAGGACTGGCAGTACTCCTGTCCAGTCTAGTAGTACTGGATGACTTGCTGTCTGCACTAGAACGATCAGTGTCTGACTTAGTAGGATGAGGTTTTGAAATAGGCATGCTTTGTTTTGAGATGGAAGCTTTGGCATGAGGAGTAGATGAGGGAAGAGGAGACTTGACATGAGAGCGGCCTGAAGGTGGCTTGTGAGGAGTAGTCTTAGGCTGAGGAGTAACATCAGGAGACTGGGGAAGAGAAGCAATAAATTGTAATCTAAGTCTATTTTGGTGATCTAACACGTGATTAAGCAATGTCTTAATATTTTAACGGCGTTTGCTATTAGCAAAATCCTTAGTAAAATTCTTCCTATACGGTAGCAACAACAGTAGTAAGAGTGTGCACTTATAACAGAGCAATATTTAATGAGCAATAACAACACTATCTTGAAAGATAAATCATGATCAGTTGGTTTCTCACTTTAACTTTTTTGATTCTCACAGAAGGCCGGTTTAGAGAAGCCTCTAGTAGTTTGTCTTTCAGTTCATCAATGATTGCCTGTTGATCTTGTGGTACCACTACATGAACAGGAGACATGGAACAAATCAATAGACATGTACAATAAACAATGCACCTGATGGTATACACTCATAGGGTAGCCTGTTCTTATTATCATGATGGCCTCCATCAGCATCATGAGCTAAGAGAATTAGTGCAGAGCGATAGCAGAAATTAGCAGCAGCAATATGGAGTGCATTGCCATCATCAAACTGACTGCATACTGTGACCACTAATGCTGTATGAGAAAAGTGAGCGGAAACAACACTAGTCTATGCATGCTCTGCTGACTAGCAGCAATGCACTAACCTGGGTTATGTTCACACAGCTGCTCTACCACCTCGTGACAATCAAAGAACACAGCGTAGTGCAGAGCATTCATGTCCGTCCAGTGACACCTTAGATCTGTGTCAGCTCCCTGTGCACATGAATATAACATGTACTGGCTTACCACATCTAGCACTGAAGACATTAATCAAACAGGCAGTACCTTGGTGATGAGTGAGTTGACCAGATTAGCTGCTGTAGTAACATTGCCCATACCAACTGAGGGTGAATGTACACAATTATAAGCGCAGTCTATTTAACACTTAAAGCTTTCACAACCCACAATAGACTGTCTATACTCTTGAGAGGATATAGAACAATTAACAGTCTACAAATCCATTAGCACTCTAGACTATCATGTAACAACAGTCAGTACCTGCTCCTGCTTTGCTAGCATAGTGCAACAAGGAGAGATCAGTCAGTCCATCCTTATCATTAATATGTGCTCCACGACGGAGAATCTGGTAACAGAGAAAATACACCGTAAACATAGAAAAGTTCGAGCAAGAAAAAATTCGTGTTTTTCATGGGTGCTTTCAATTTTCATGTAATTATTATTAGAGCAACAAAGTTTTTACCCACGAAAATTGAACATCTTTATGCGAAATTTTACATAGTGAAATTTCTACGTTATTATTATTATGATGCACTACAGCCGAAAGAAGTAGGCAAATGAAGGTCCAAGAGTAGTGCTAATAGAATAAGGTTTTTTGCACCATGCATACATGTAATTGAGCTCCTATGTAGCAAGTAGAGCAACATGTTGACAGTTGCTATTCTCACTAGTACATGCATCATATATTCCCTTGACAGGCACCAACATATGTTGTGTGTGTGTAGAACCTGCAGTTGACTATACAATAACAAGCATGAAAGGAGCTTACAAAGCAGCTACAAAGTAATTTTATATCAACAAAATCTACAAGGTACCATTGAAAGGCTCATTAATTAGTGACACAGCCGAGGTACAAAGGTGGGAAAGGTGAAAATGTACACGCACACACATTACTTACTTCTCTGGTCAGTAAGGTCATGTGACGCTGAGTCTGTGGAATCCATTGTCGAATGATAGCGAATAACTCTGATATACTGGTCTTGGGGCTATGAGTGGAACAGCACACATGACTACAGTTATTAGGTTATCATAATAAGGTTTTGAGAGGGTTGTCCCTTTGTAGTTGTTGACACACAAAGGAGGGAGATATGGTCTCGGCTAGGTCAACACAGCTAACCAGAGATAACCCAAAGGAAAACCACATGCTTAGTACACAATACACCAGGCCCTGGTCACTGAGTTACATGGTAGTTGGTACCCAACCAGCACTACTATAAGTTCCTAGATTCTATAAACACAGACAGGATATTGCTATTGAACCTACACTATGAAATTTAGAAAATCACAAACATACACTCTTCTGTACATCCTGAGCTAGTGTGTTGAATATTGACAGCGAAGGGTTGTACATTAATGTTAGTATCGTGCATACATACAGAGGGAAACAATGAGACCTATCATTTTCATTGTGGAAACTACAGCTGCTATTTTCAATATCACAGTTAGGTTACTCACTTTGACAGTATGTCCTGACAGCCACTACATGTAGGATCAAAAAAGCACAAATCTTGACTACGGCACTAGTGGAGACCAAATCAAAAATCTTTTATGTAAAATGGCACACTTTGATTTCTCACATCATCACATATTGGAGGCTCAGTTGATGGATGAATTACTGGAAGATCACGTGTAGGAATTGTGAAATCCACGATAGTGAAACCACCTTTGTTCGACTAAAGAAAGAAAGGAAGCTCAAACTTCAAAAATACATCCTCGAAATACGAGTCAAATCACATAGCAGATCACTATCATTATAAGCAGGTTCTTTGTCATCTCGTCAAGCACTCACCATTTCAACCAAAATCTAATTATACCCACTGGAGAATATGACTACATCAAGACTGAGTCTTTCCGCTCCCACCACGTACGGCCTGTGGTCTCTCTGGTTTTTCGAGGTCTCTTTGGCTCTTTCAAAGTATCAACACGCCCACCAGTACACGCCCCTTTACACATGTACAATAATGCTTTTGCCTTTTTCCCTGCAAAATGCACTGCAACGGCTGTTCAATGATTTTGTTGCAGATGTATAATAATTATTTGTGAAAAATCTGACATGCACAATCATTCAATAATTTTCTTTCTAAAGTGGTGAGACACATGCACAGTTCAGTTGCAGCAGACTATGATTGAACGCAGGATTGAAATATCTTTCGTTGCAGTTACATACACATAAAATACAGTATACCAGGTCCTACAGGTAGTGGAGCCTGGCGTGCAAAGCCTGCACGTATTATTATGTCGCCTGTCGATCTATTCCGATTTGGCAGGCAGCATGGGCGTGGCTGGTTTCTCGAGGCGCGGGAGCCAGGCAGGCGCACATGGCAGCAAGAGAACGATGGCAACGGTAAGTACGGCGTGTGCTGAGTTGAGCTGACCTGTGCAGTCTGCAGGCCGCTCAAGTGGGCTTTTCTTTGTGACTTCACGGTATATTTCTTGATACAGATTGAAGCTCTTTTGTTGCGGTACTGCAATAACCAGAACGGTGACTTGTTCAAGCGTTTGCGTCCATTGTTGAACGACGAAACTACTGCTTCGTCTTCTACAGCTCAATGCACCAAGAGATGTTTTTCACTGCTTTGTCAGCGGCTAAATAAGGTGATATAATAATGTACAATATAATATACTGACTTGTACTTGTATTATATATAATGTTTATACTTCTTCTAATTAAGCCAGGAATACCCGAACTATTCTTTCTTGCTGCCCTTTGCACAATATAATCTACAGTGTCCTGGCTATTACTTGCCCGTTTTACACGGAAAATGGGTGTACCCACTCTCCAATAGCACTTGCCGTATTTGGAACAAAATTATTTCGTACTCTGCAATCACGAGAGACCCACATAGGGGTGGGTGGGTTGTGGGGAGGGCGAGAGGTGGCATTTTTTGGCGCTCTGGCAAAAGTTTGGGAATCTTCTTCCATCGCTCTTGCTGGTAGGGAATTTTTGCCGAAATCGTGTCTTCTCATGAAAATTAATATTCTCCCCTCTGTAACTTATAGACAGAGACCTATTTGCAAATCCCAAACATACGTTTCTTCCTTGTGTACCAAAGTTTATGTCTGACATTTTGTGTGGGTGTGGCATGCCTAGGAAAGACACGCACTTTTTCGTCATTGGGTGGAGCTTGCTATGCCCACAAGACGAATGGCGACTTTCTTGGGTGATCAGTGTGACTGAGCAGGCCTTCAACTAACAGTAGAAACCAAAATATTTGTAATCCTGATGTTAGGGCGATCCACCCTTAAGGTGGCGGTGCACGTAGTTAATATTCAACACCCACGCAACGTGCATTTTTCTAATCACTAGTTTATAACTACAGCGATTTACATAACAGTATGGCAAAGATAATACATGAAGCGTCTGTGGCAGCTATCTCGACTATCGAGCAATAGATCGACACGCTTCAAGCGCAGCAGCATGCAGCACCATCTTGCCCACAGACGTACAGAGCGAATTTCCGTAATTCGACCTAGAGTTTTTGTTAAAGAATTTTTTCTGGTCTAGGTTTGCTGTTTTGCCATGTTAGCAATGGAGTATCGAAAAATCACTCCGTACGTCTGTGTGCGCTGGAATTTGTAAACTGTAAACGAAGTTCTTTCTGGAGCAAGCAAGCCAAACTGGAGATAGCAGCCACAGACCGGTCTTTACTGGGCGAGTTCGCTGCTCCACGTTATAGCTAACACTTCGTGACTGAAACTTGCTATAATCGATGTTTATCGATAGACAAACAAAATGCATTCTGGAGCACTCCTGGACGAAACACCATTGCTGGAAAACAAAGCTACTTGTAAAGTTATGAATCTCATTAAAATTGGCACACCGCCACCTTAAATAAAATAATAAAAATTATAATACTTTATATATATACAGTCATGTTGTGTATGATATGCTTATAAAACTATTTCCAGTGAGGTAGTATTCTTTTTACAGTATATAATGATAGCATAGCATGAGAGAGGGTTGGTACAGCTATGGTCGTGTTATGTCAAGGAACACTAGCTTCAGCTAGTGTTCCAAAGCATCTCTTTTAGCAAAATTTCATAGCATGTCAATCAAGCTAAAATCGTAATTGCCGAGCGCCTTAGCGCGAGGCAAATAATTGCGACGGTGTGCGGGGGACTGGAGCGTCGTGCGTTTTCTCAGTAAAGTTAATATGTATGTATGTATGTATGTATGTATGTAATATTAGATGTCACGCTTAGGAATGCTAATCAGGGTTACGGCGAGGGCTCATACTACGTATTATACTGCGGGGTCACGGGATCGCTGGACCCGGTTGCGTATGAGATAAGATCTTAACGGTGGGCTGAGACCGGCATGGCGGATCAGATCCCAGAGCCTACTCCTGACAGAGCCAAGTGGCTAGCTCGGCTCGGGAAGAGAAAACAGAGAACACTGAGTGCCTGAGTCTAACGCCACAAAATAGGCAAGGCACGCCGTCATCAGTACTAACAATACACGGAACCCGCCGGCATTGACTCTTAGGTCGTCTGACACGAGTCCACGAGGCCGAAAACAGGAATCTAAACAAGAAAGGCATGCAATGCTTGATAGTGTGCATACTGTTATGTAAAAGCGAAATTAATAACTACTTAATAAACTCTGCGCGAGGCATTCATGTGTATTCGTATCTCCTAGTAGTATCTATGCTTAGCTAACAGTAAACTTCATCGAACAGAGGAGTACGACATGACCACCTCATTACAATTTAAGTTATAATTTTAGGGTGCTAACAGTCACCTCTCTAATACGGACACATGCTTGAGTTCCAACTGATGACTTGTAATGAGTTTCACTATAATGCGCCCTCTATATTGCAGCTAATCAGGCCAATTATTCTGGCCAAAGGGTGACAAGATTTGTCAGGTTTCACTGTGATGCACAGATAAATGGCAAACTTATTTTGCTCAGTTGATATGTTGAGGTGCCCATGTCATACCTCTTCTGAGTATTGAATCCCTTCTCCCATTATAGGTGGGGTTTGATGACAGTTTAAAAATATTAGCATGCATGTACTGTCGTCTGTAACTACACTAATATTCATTGCAGGAGCTTTGTGTTTGTGACCAGGATCATATAAGCATTTTACTGGAAGCATTGCGTGGGTTAGCCTGTCCAGAAAACACTAACTTCAATAAATTCTTCAGTTATGGGCTACCTGGAAAGATAAGTCTGGCTACTACTCTATTGGTTGTATTATAGTTATGTGTGCGGATGATTTTATACTAAGAAACTATTGTTGTATGACCTTTTGACACCTGCTTTAGTGAGTTACGAGAATAGGTGTGAAATTTGAAAGTATGCTTTGTGCATACGTTGAACTATTGAAGTATCATTGAATACTCCAAATTGCTTGAAGTGGTTTGAGGCTAACTTGTCCTAGTGGATAAAACTGATGCACTGAACTGATGTATTGTTTGTTTATTATACATGCAGCAATGGTTGACTACACTGAGCAGTCACTCTCCTCACACTACTGTTGGGTGGTATACTGTGATGAATGATCTGTTGTTCACTATACAGGTATAGTCAACACCTACCACGATACCATGCATCTACTGTTGTTTAGACTGCTGCTGAGTATTCCAGCAGTGCCTGTGCTCAGCTACATGTTCTCATACCAGGCTCTCTTAGGGTAGCTGGTGATGCAGACTGTGTAGTATCGTCACGTATGGAGGTATGGTCGAACTGCGTCATGTGTGAATATGTGATTCATGTCATCTTAGGCATGTCGTTCACTTAATGTGCTGCTTGACAACTGTTCTATTGAAAAGAAGAATCAACTAAAATCTAAGGCCAATGTTTTTGACAATCTGTGAGATATTAATTCTGTGCCTCTTTCTGTCCATTATGCTATTTTTCTTACAGTCAAAAAACAGGCTCTAGCCTAACTCAAGCTGGAGGTAAGATATGAGCTTGATTATCTTGCAAGATTATTGTGTGGATGTTATGGTAGCTAGTGCAGCCATTCAGTAACAAGCTATGTTGTGGGTTATGTGGCTTTGTGTTGACAAACTAACAGCATTTGATGTTTCTATCAAATAAATTGCTACGATCACTAAAAGTGTTCATCAGACATCTTCATTCAGATGTGTACTAGAGCTATAGCTAGTGATAGCACTTGAGTTACTTACTACTATAGTTCCATTAATAGTATTGGAACAGTATTATTATTTTGCTGTACTGTGTGATCATGGGTCAGCTTTGTCATATTGATAGTAGTTACTTTGTGTACTCTTTATGCAGACTATGAACTGCAGTCTGCTCTGCTGGAGGTGTTGTTTAGATTCAGCAGTGACAGAGAGCGTGAGATTTGGGGCCGGACTTGGTTTGGCAAACTGTCCAATCATTTTGTGAAGATCAGAGAGAATGAGTTTGAATCTGTGAGTACAGATCAACTAATATAACACAGTTCACTAACTTGTATAATGTTTTGTAGGATTGTCGTATCTTCTTGAATGCTCTCAACCTTTCATGTGGAGAGAAACGAAAGTAAGGTTGCATAAAAAGTGATATGATGAGTCTCTAGACTAATGTGTTGTGAATTAAGCTGAACTATCAAGTATTTATGTACTGCAGGGTTCACAGTCTTCATTGTCTTAAGTCTGTTGTGGGAGATATTGAGGTAGGAGTATTGTTATTATGCAGCTTTAGAAAAAAATTATAAATAATGAGAGATGGAATTGATGTATTTCATTTTATTAGCTGCATCAACCACCAGATAGTGATAAGTTTTGGTGTGATGTAAATCTTGCTAGCAAGTGTATCAGCATGTACGTGGCTGATCCTAGCAGTCCTCATGGAATGTGGGAGACGGTGCTTGTGCCAGCAGATAAGGTCAAATCTTGGACCACAAAAGGTAACTTGCCTACATGTATCTCGTGAAGAATTCTTCTAATTGTGCTCACACAGTAACAATGATTATTCAAAACTACAGTTTTCTTTTTCTTGATGTACACTGTACTGACTGCATGCCATGTATACTGTACTGCCATGATGTAAAATAGCAATTTGGTGATGCTGTGTTATCGATACAAAGTGCATGGAAAAGATCATTATAATATCTATTTTATCAGATCTTGGAGCACAACAGGAATTTTGTTTCTCTCTATCTTCTCCTTTTCTTCTACCATGGAGCCCACAAGCATCTGGTCACTCCTCCACCATCACCTTCTCCTTTTCCACAACCTCACTTGCTTTGAATGCTGTTAGCAAAGTGTTCGGTAATCCATCGCGACGACTAACAAGAGTGAGTGGATGCATTGAGAGCATACAGATTACTCATCATAATGATCTTCATTGATAGATGAAGGCTTCAGTAGCTTGCACACCACTAATCATTAACTACCAGCGCCAACATACTGTAAGTGATGAAATAACCACACATTTTCAACATGTTTGCATGAATAAGTGGGTTCTCAGCCACCAGCTGCAACTGCTGCTCGAGCACTGCGGCCACTGTCTGTGTTATTATTCCCTTGTTTGTGCACTAGTGGTAGAGCTCTTCATTTGTTTTCATAGAGTTTAGTTGATGAGGATTCAAACCAGATATCTCCGATATCACCGAATGTCCATACTCCAGCTGTGGTCAGTGCATGTGTTAGCATACTTACTATACATGATGCATACTGTGCTGCCTCCAGAATCCTTCCATCTCATCCCAGAACTCGACCACACCTACTCGACCACTCCCTCCTCAAACTCCTCATACTTCTACACCGCGTGCACTCAATTTGCTTTCAGCTATCAATCCTGTAAGATTTGTCTGTTTTATAATAGAAAGTATGCATGCAGTGCTGTCAATATCTTTCTTTTATTTTAGGCAAGCCAAGTCATCAGCAGCAGTACTTCTACTACTGCTGCTGGTACTAAGAGAACACTCACTTCTCATTCTTCTCATATCAACGATGAAGTTACCACTAGCCAGCCAGCTAAGAAACCTAAGAACCATCAAGCCAAGAAGAATCTGTCAAGGCCAGCTAAGAAGGGTGCTGTAAAGGAGAGGACAAGCATGATGGACAGAAATTTGGGGGAAATGAGCAAGATAGAGCAAAGCGATACTAAAAAGAGCAAGGCACTAGAAGATCCAAAGAGCAAGGCACTAGAAGATCCAAAGAGCAAGGCACTAGAAGATCCAAAGAGCAAGGCACTAGAAGATCCAAAGAGCAAGGCACTAGAAGATCCAAAGAGCAAGGCACTAGAAGATCCAAAGAGCAAGGCACTAGAAGATAAAAAGAGCAAGGCACTAGAAGATAGAAAGAGCAAGGCACTAGAAGATAGAAAGAGCAAGGCACTAGAAGATAGAAAGAGCAAGGCACTAGAAGATAGAAAGAGCAAGGCACTAGAAGACAAGGCACTAGAAGATAGAAAGAGCAAGGCACTAGAAGACAAGGCACTAGAAGATAGAAAGAGCAAGCCATCTAGGAGCAACGCTATGAAGGCTATGGAAAGCGAGGCACTAAAGAGTAAGGCTTTAGAAAGCAAGGCACTAGAAGATAGAACGAGCAAGGCGGTAGAAGATGGAAAGAGCAAGGTGCCAAAGAGGAAGGCAGTACAAAGCAAGGCACTAGAAGATACAAAGAGCAAAGCTATGGAGAGCAAAGCAGTAAAGAGCAAGGCACTAGAAGATAGGAAGAGCAAAGCTATGGAGAGCAAAGCAGTAAAGAGCAAGGCACTAGAAGATACAAAGAGCAAAGCTATGGAGAGCAAAGCAGTAAAGAGCAAGGCACTAGAAGATACAAAGAGCAAAGCTATGGAGAGCAAAGCAGTAAAGAGCAAGGCACTAGAAGATAGGAAGAGCAAAGCTATGGAGAGCAAAGCAGTAAAGAGCAAGGCACTAGAAGATAGAAAGAGTAAGGCTATCAAAAGAAACAGCAAAGCTGTTGAAGATAAAGAGAACAAGGTTATGAAAAGTAAGGCTGTAGAAGAGCCCATGAAAAAGAGAAAAGTTGTAGAAGAAAAAAACAAGGATGAAAAAGAAAGATGCGAAGAAAAGAAAAAGAGAGGAAACAAAGTAGAGGAGGACAAATTAGAAAATGGAAAGAAGACAAGGAATAAGAAGTTGAGCTTTTTGGAAGAAAAAGATGTTTCTCCACTCTGTGATATCACCAATCGCTCATTTAACACCAGCGGTAACCAGGCGAGGCTGTTTTCAATGCATTCTGTTCCTAAAGTCTCTCGTAAAAAGGTATCTCCAACTTTTTGTGTGTATTTACAATAATGCACAAGGCTTGTAAATAAATATGTGGCAGATAGAAGTATAACAATGACCACAAAAATACTAGAGTATAATGTTCATGTACGCCTTCACCATAATGTGTAACCTTGTGTTTTAGAAGGTCACTGGATTGCGACTTTCTCCTGACAGTACCACATTCAACTATCCTGATGTGAGTCTGTGTACTGCATATTACTGTATTTGAGTTGGCTATAGTCAATGTGTTTATTGCAACATGAGTGCTCTTTATTGCTGTACAGCAATAGAGACTTTATATTCATTTAATGCTACAAATGTCCCTGGTCTTAGTCAGACGAAGTTAAACCAGGGTACTCCACAATTAGCCTCAAAATGTGAATTCTTGTGTGTTTATGTGACTCAGAGTCCACACCTCAAGTCAGGAAAGATCACTAGAGATTGTCCTAACAGGAGTCATGGTAGTACTATTGAACTGGTAATGGAATCACAGCCTCCAGAGGTCATTGAGGAGGAGGAGGAGGCAGAGAGAGAAACTGCTACTGTTATCAAAAGGAGGCATGCTGAGGTAAAGGTTAGAATGACCCGCATACACATAGAATGATTCAAACATAATGGCTTATCGAGCCCTTGATGTTATCAGGAGCACATGCGCAGATAGTTATGGGCAAAGCATGTGTGGCAAGAATTTCTTCTGTATCTGGTCAATGAGTCAATTTAAAACGTGATCTAGTGAGCTAATAGCCGCAGCAAAGAAAAAAGGAACACATGAAAATTAATTAGTAGAGTGTTTGAATCTGAAGATTATCATCTTTTACTAGTTATCTTTGGATTGAAACGTTTTACCAATTTCATTTCATGTACTGCAACGGCTATAAGCTCACTAGATCATGCTCTCATGGGACATGTGACACAGAACAATCTCTACTTTCTGAATAGCATTGCGGTCAATAAAGTGTATAGTTATTAGCTGGCACTATCTGTACATGCTATAGTATGCCAGATTGTGTTCTAACATGTTACACAAACTGATCAAGTCACACCAGAGATGCTACATGTACTACAGAACTCTAGTATCTCTGATCACATAATACAAATGTATTATAGCATAAATTGCGTTGTTTTTGTACAGAAAAGGATAAATGATATCTATGGTGTTGAGGATAGTCCGATATCATCAAGGGAGTCCGATTGGAATCCAAGTCCTACTTTGCCACTGAGTGGACCTGACTCGTCACCTGAATTTATAACTGATCTTTCACCAGCACCAAGGACCGGTAGACATGGTTCATCACCAGCACCAAGGACCGGTAGACATGGTTCATCACCAGCACCAAGGACCGGTAGACATGGTTCGTCACCAGCACCAAGGACCGGTAGACATGGCTCATCACCAGCACCAAGGACCGGTAGACATGGTTCGTCACCAGCACCAAGGACCGGTAGACATGGCTCATCACCAGCACCAAGGACCGGTAGACATGGTTCATCACCAGCACCAAGGACCGGTAGACATGGTTCATCACCAGCACCAAGGACCGGTAGACATGGCTCATCACCAGCACCAAGGACCAGTAGACATGGTTCATCACCAGCACCAAGGACCGGTAGACATGGTTCATCACCAGCACCAAGGACCAGTAGACATGGTTCATCACCAGCACCAAGGACCGGTAGACATGGTTCATCACCAGCACCAAGGACCAGTAGACATGGTTCATCACCAGCACCAAGGACCGGTAGACGTGGCTCATCACCAGCACCAAGGACCGGTAGACATGGTTCATCACCAGCACCAAGGACCAGTAGACATGGTTCATCACCAGCACCAAGAACCGGTAGACGTGGCTCATCACCAGCACCAAGGACCGGTAGACGTGGCTCATCACCAGCACCAAGGACCAGTAGACATGGTTCATCACCAGCACCAAGGACCAATAGACGTGGCTCACCACGGACATCACCAGCATCAAGGCATGGCTCACCGAATGCTGAACATTGTTTCTCACCTGATGAAACTTTTGACTATGGAATTAAAACTGCAATTGAGTCTGAGGTTGATTATCTTGTGAAGTCCATTGATCATTCTTCTAGTCACACATGCAAGAGCAAGTTAGTGGAAGCTAACAAGGTATAGTGACTGTGTCATGTGCGGTGACTCTGTTAAGCTTGGTTTTAAAATGTATTACTATCTCTTCATTCTTTAATTATGCAGCTCTGATAACAAATTTTGCCCTAGATTATAATGCATGTCGTGACCTCTGAATTAGGTTTTACTAGTGTATAATAATTTATTATTCATTATTGTGCATAGTTGCGGAGAAGCAGTGGATATGTATCTCTTATGAGCTCACCAGAATCAACATCTGGTAAGTAAGCCTGAAGCGGTGCTACTGTATAGCGGGTAATTTTGGAGGGTCAAAATTTTGTGGCACTCATTGTCTAGTTCACGTATAATAGTTATTAGTAACACATTTTTAGCAATTTCCCCAATCCTGCCAAAATTACTCACTATACGACATGTGGTGCAATGTATGTTGTCATACAATAGTAACAATGTGTTGTGTTTGATCATGTTCTGTCTGCAGTTAATGAGGTTGCTGAAAATGATTCTTCTATTCTGACTACTCCTTTGTCAAAAACTGACTCTATTACTAGTCACTTTCGACAATTCTGTAAGGTAAGCGCTTGTGTGAGACCACATGAGATGCACATTATAGTGTATTACACAAAGCAAAAGATCCCAACAGGGAGAATTATTATTAAAACAGGTTTAGTTGAAGCAGTTAATTCCTGGACTCCTTTTTATAGAACATTCTTGAGTGTGATCAAGAAGTGACATCAGGTGCTATTGTTCCTTCATTGGCTCATTGTCAACCATCTCCAGTAAGATGTTAATTGTTACAGTATTCTTTACTATCGTCTTATAGAGAAAACTTAATATGGTTCCAAAAAATCCTGTGGTGAAGGAAGTGGTATATAGTCATCCTTCATCAATCACCTCTCCATGTTCTTCTCTCCAGTCTTCAATCACTGACAGTATTTCTGGTGAGTCTAGTTACTAAAACAAAAGCAGCTGATCAACTGATTGGTGAACCGAAATGTTGCAGTTTTGAAAAGTTTTCTTTCAACTGGAATACAAAAATGTAGCTTGTTTATTAACAAACTTTTCCCAAAATTTAGACGTAATTTCACCAGTGTGTGCTTGTTTCCATAGGATCGTTAAGTGTTGACCCATCATGGCAGCCACCGCAGCCAGTTTCTCGAAAAAGGAAGGCAGTCCTGACCACTAGTACAGCATACAATCCCACCAAGTTCTTTAAATCAAGTACTGATGTTCCTGATAAGAAACAGTGTAGACTGCACAAACCACCATCTCTAATTAACTCATCCAAGGTATACACGTGTGCATGTGGGCAGGTTGTTTGCTGCTAGTATAACACATGTAATAATAATTATTCCTCACAGTTGAACACTAATTTGGCACCTGGTAATGCTGCTCGATCCAATGGTCGCAGTTTATCGGCACTCGCAGTGGTCTGGAACCGGCAGCAGCATGAACGTTTCTCTCTACTCACTGACTATCAAAAGCATTTATTGGCTAAGATATCTGTATTGGAGGGTAGTAAACATCACGGGAGTTCTCATATCCTGGTGAGACAAATAAAGTTTTTGGAAATTAATAACTTCTCATGAGTGTGTGTCAACAATTTTGTTTGTCCTTTTCTCAGTCACTGTTTAAGCAACAGTTGAAGAAATTAACAGGTGACAGAAGAACACAGGATAACTAGTGAGCTAGCATCTCTTGACTCTACCTTACTCACTCACTCATCCTTTCTCACTCATAGCTTGTGTGAGTTGCAAGCGCTTTATGAGGGTTACTTTCAGGACCTGTCAGAAGTACAGATCTCACAAAAGAATGAGCAGACTAAAATGCAATTGTCGCTGAAGAGAGAATTTGTTCAGCAACACCAACGAGCAATGTCTCAATCTGTGAGCTAAATTATAATCTGTCCACTACTCTGCGTCCACTTCGGTTACTAAAAAGGCTCATAACTCAAGCATCATAACGAGACTTGTCAACAGCCAAAAAGCCAAGAGACCTGCAATAACCACGTTTTTGAATATTTTAGCTGCTGTGATGAGCTGATTCTTTCTTGTTTGTGCCTGAGTTATGTGCCTTTGTTGTTGGTCAAAGTGAATTCTGAACATACCTAAGAAGTACTTGTTACCGTGTTCAAAGAATTGAAGTTGCATATTTTGCCTTTAAAATCTTATTGCATGAGTTCACCTCATGCATTACTGAATAAAAAATAGTTTCAATAGGCATCATTCTTAAGTTAACATTATTGGTAACTTGCTATTATTTACTTTCATCAACAGCGAAAGCAACATATCACTCATTTCAAGCAGACTTTCGATGCACTGCTTCTCCACCTGTGACAAGGAACCTTCTTCTACAGACAAAGCTTGTAAAACAGTGTACAGTTATAGACACTTCATATCAACCGTTACTATCTATACTTCATCATTATCATCATTGTAACTGCATTATAAACTACTTATTGCTATCACTGAGGTTTGTATTCAGTTTCACATAATTCTACTTGTTCTTGGAGAAGGATGAAGCATTCCTACTGATAGCCTTAGCTGTATTTCTTGGCTGTTCAACATGTTGCTGCTGGTTCCATGAGTGAGAATACTTGGCAATGTTAGCTCCATAGCTACGGTTAGCATACCACTCCCTCAGCCATTGACGGTGATTGTAATGGGGCTCTCTGGATTGTATACGCTTCAGAAAGGCATGATTTTCAAGAGTGACACGGATTAAATCTCGTTGTCGTTTGGCTGTGTTGAGACTGTGGAATGGATCAAGAGTACAAGTAGTTTAACAGAATTTTTGTACCTGCGTTGTTGATAGTTATTGATGTGGTCGACCTTTCCTTTTGAAGACATCACATGGGCTAATCTTTCGACCAAGATTCGATTGTCTCTCTCGATGTTAGCCTTTCTCTCCTCCTCCATTTGTAGTTTCTTCAGGTTCACACGGCAGTGCATGTGTATCATTGGAGACTTGTTATCAATAAGAGATTTGGCATTGTAGACCTATTATGAGCGGCAGATTGTTATGTGAAGTTACAGTACTGTAGATCTATCACGTACCTTTGACCTGTGTGTGTCGAATCTCGCCTTGTCCCATTTTCTCTGCAAGACCATGTTGTTGGTCGGAGCAATGATATAAGTAGTTCTAGTGGTCGTCTTTTGATTCTGCTGCATTTTCATCCGGATTGAATCAATAATAAGGAGGAATAATGGACGATACGGAGTACTAGCTAGATAGTACAAGTGAATCTGAACTGCACTGCATGCGATCAAAGACGCGGTCACGTTGGCGTTTTAGTTTCCATGACAACGAGCTACCGCCTTGGAACCAATCAGCTTCGTTTGTTGCAAATGGCACATCGTAACTACCAACCCGCTCTGCCCTGCGGCAACAAACTACTCCAAAAGAAATGGGATGATGCGTACTTCAAGGAACACCAGCGTAGAGTATGTTACTACTTGAATTTAGCTGATATTATACTACTGTCTGTCTTTGTACAGCTACGAAGCGCCAAGTGTGTTGTTGACACGAAGGCTCCTCCAAAACATCCACACATAACGTCCAAACTAAAGAAACAACAGGTATAACTTGACAAAAACACTTGAACTGATAGTAGGAACGTATTTTGTGCTATAGATTGAGCGAGAAAGATCAGACGAGATCGACAAGGACAATTTCAAGCTCCTCCATCGAATGCAACAGATAATGAAGACAGAGGGTGGAGTGGACCACAGGAATAGTTATACACATCACAGGTATACAAAATAAATAATCATGTTTGTAAATCTTATTAGACAATTTTTTTAGTTTAAATGCTCTAAAAAGACAACATGAGTTAGATCGCGTGGCAGTAGAGAATAAGGTTAACAAACTTTTTTCTCTATCTGTCGATCTTTGATGTGTTCACTATTATAGCTAATGCTCAGGCGGCTTCAAGAGGTTAAACCCCAGTACAGTGTAACTCGTTGTGTTGAAGACTGGCGTAAGAATGCTGAACTTGCAGAACTGATTACAGCATTTCCAGCAGGCAGCCCAGGATCACAAAAGGTACAGTTAGAACTATACGATAGTGTGCCTTTGATTATTGATACATTCACAGAAGAAAAAGAAGCCAACTGTTGGAAGTTATACAGTAAATCCTGTTTCAGTAAGTGATATGGAATTAAATAAGATATCGAATGCATATCGATATTATGCCCATTGCTATCGACTATCCAGGATGAGTCAGTTGATAAGGATGAGGATGCTAACAGGCAAGATGGCAGTAAGAAGGAAGATGAGAATACAGAGGATGTCTAAAATGTCATTTTCCCAAACAGTGATATCACACTAATAACAAACAGTTATTATCTCATTATTTTGCACTTATAGTGATAATTATTGTAAATTATTGGGTGTACAAATCATCACTGACATGTTATAATGGTCACTGTATCGTGTCTGTTGATCCGTCAAGGATGGCTTGTACTGTTTCCTGTAAATCAGCTGGTAGTTCACGTAGTAATGACTGCTCGTCAAATGCAAGTGGCTCATCACAAGGTGAGAAAGAGATGGCTTCTTGTAGTTGTTGAGGAGATGGCAAGGCATGGTGAGTAACGAGAGAAGGAAGGGAAGGAGAGAAAGAGGCTGAGGTAGCAGGTGATGACAAATGAGGTGTAAGACTCGGTGGGTCTGAGTCTTGTAATGGTAGCAATGATAGCGCAGGAGGAGGAGGAATAGAAGGAGGGAGTGAGGGTTCCTCTATTGGGAGAGGGGGTTGAACAAGAGAAGATGCTGTTGCGGCCGAGGGTTCAAGTAGCGATATTAGGTCAGCCATATTGAGAAGAGAAGAATCAAGAGCATCTAGTCCTAGTTGCGAGGCAACAGCAGCCATCATTTCACTCTCCTCCATCTCAGGAGTTAGTTCTGATGAAAATGGAGGAGCTGACATTGGAGGAGGTGAGAGTGAGGGTATAGACGGGTGATTAGATACTGATAAAGAGTGACTTTTTCGAGGAGATAGTTCCTTAGTAGAAGCCAAAGAAGGACTTGATACAGAAGCAACAGAGAATGGAGATTCATCCATAAGTGTATCCTTATCATCCTTCTCTCCCTGCATACCGGAAAGCAATTCAGTGCATTCTTCCATTGGGAATGATTCAGTGGAGGATTGTGCTAGTGGTTGATTGCTGGGACTTGCTAGTTGTGCATCTAGTTGGGCAGGTGGCTCAGAAACTAGGGATGACATAGGTGTGGATGGTATAGGTGACGTATGAGAAACAAGAAGTGAGGTGGAGGATGTAGCTGTATCTGTAGCAGTACATTCGAGAGAAGAGGAACACTGTAGTTCATTATCGTTATTAGTAGTGGTAGGAGGAATAGGTGAAGGAATATCAAAATGGGGCGAGAGAGGAATTTGTGGTACGGAAGGAAGTGGACTTGCTGATGGATTGAATTGACTTTGTGTAGATGACACAGTAGGTGAAGGTGATGGGCATTGTTCAGTTGGAACCATAGGCTGCTGATTAGATACAACAGGAGAAGAGAGATGAGGAGAAGGTGGAGATACATTCTCTTTAGGAACTTCAGAAATTTTGTTTATTTCTTCACATTGAGTGTCCATTACCTCCTCCACTGATTCATCCTCTTTTGTTAGTTCTTGGTACACATCTTCTGTCTGCACAGCTGTTGTACTAAGAGCTACCTTCTCTACTGAAACCGTTTGGCATCCTTGTGTTCTCATGAGTGCTGCTGTCTTAGAGCGAGGAGCAGTTGATGGATGATGAGATATGACATTACGCAGTGCTGCTTGCACGGTAGCAGGTATCTTTCTTTCTCCCTCTTCCACACTATCAATTTTCAGCTGAACTCCACTAGTGAAGGTTGCTGCAGTCAGTATCTGAGCTTGGGTTGAAGAAGATAAGGCATGTCGTGCCACTAATCGTGGGTTGCCCCTCATGACTCTTCTACCCTCTGGTAGCCATGTTCTGTGTGATCCCTGACCACAAACACTAAATAGTATGCAAAATAATTATTAGTCGAACTAATGCTATCACACAGCTTACCTGCTCGCAATGGCTGCCAATTCTTCATCATAGATAGCTCGGCGTACTTCAACATGATGCCTCTCAGTTGAGATACTGTTCATGAGTGACATAACTATACAGTGTATATAACATAAAATAGATTACCTTAACTGTTGACTTAACTGGGACAGAGCCGAACGCTTGTCACTAACAGAGGAAGGTACAGGCGTCTTAGCACAGGCACACATAAATGGCTACTAACTTACAAAGTCAGCGGTCCCTGAGCACGAAAGGCCGTCACTATTGCAGCGTATGCTTCTAGTTCTACAAAAAATCGTTATAATTACCACAGAAATCATTGTTTCACCCACCTAGCCGACGAAGAACTCGTTTACACTGTTGAGCATCCATTTTGAAAATATTTTAACCCTTTGTGGATAAACTTAGTTATCAAGTTTTGGCTACACAAACGAGCCCCTCCCTATAATCACATCTCGCTCAGACTCAGCCCTAGCGACCCTTGTGACTCTAGTGGAGCAGGAAAGTGGCGGAGCTGTGAAGATATGGCTACTAACCAAGGCACACGAGGGTAAAAAATACTTGGAAATGATAGTAGGCTAGTAGAACGGTATATGTAGACCTCTGAGTACTCGTATCTATTGCAAATGAGTACTCAACTATGAGTATGATGCTACAGGTATATTGTGCTATAGCTATTGTATTTAATAATGCTTGCATTGTATTATGCAAGCATTATTAAGATTATAAGTCAGTAAAGTGTTTACCTAGGTAGTCTGGTTTGCTACTTATGTTAGATGGATACCTTCACTCCTCCATTGCCGTCACATTTAGCAAGCATTCGGTGATACTAATGTGCATCTCACGTTTGTACAGTCTGATAGTTTTTATTTGTGTATACAATAAAGGGTACTTTTATTGATAGATGTGATCATGACGTTGAGTTAAGTAAAGTGTGTCAATCATTATGGGAACTTGATGAGAACCGACTGGTACCAGGAAAGGACTATGAAATTAACTTGCAAGCAGGTAGCGACATGTACTATTATAGCTAACTTATACTTGTATCATTAGGTACGAAATCATATTGGACTGCTGACAAAGCCAAATACCCTCTCTTTTCATACGTGACTCGTGAAGTGCTTGATCGTCCTACATATGCCAAATTCATCAGTCTATTGGACAATTATGAATCAAGTACAGGTACAAGTGAGGTTGTTACTGAAGAGGAGATCAAAGAAAACAGGGACTTTATTAACAGCATCACTGAGACAAAGGTGCAATTTGTAACTTAACCACCATAGACCGGGTAATTGCTAGCTAGCTGAGTGTATACTATTAATGTGCATTATGTTATATTTCATGCATTTAGTTTTCATTGTTAGGATGGGTAATGAAAATTTTCGATCTACAGTATTAGTTGCATGGAATTAGAGTACAAGTACATAGAGATCTTTCTGCTAGAGTAGATTGACCACTTCTGTTTATAATTCAGGTGATGAAACATCTCCATGGTTACCTGGTTTCAAAAGGATTGAGTTCTCCAGACTTGAGACAATTTAAACAACAATTGTACAATATTTGGTTCAAGTTGTACCGAAGGTAGAGTTGCTTTTGATTTAATATTTTTATGGTTCTTAATTTCCAGGACACGTGGATCTCGGGCACTGGATTCTTCTGCATTTGAACATGTGTTTGTTGGTGAAACACGAGGAGCTAAGGATGTGATTGGCTTTCACAACTGGATTCAATTTTACTTGCAGGAAAAGGCAGGTAATGTTGACTATCAAGGATACATTCTAGGCAGGAAGGTCAGCTTATTTTATCAATCACATCCTTATAATTATCATTTTCACATACAGCCTGAAGAAGGATCCAAGAGTCATTTGATTACTATTAAATTCAAGTGGAACAGGGAAGTAAGTATTTGACTACTGACTAGCTGATAGTGGTTGATAATTCACACAGGTGAAACCAATGGGAAGTACATTTATAGGCACAAGTCCTGAGTTTGAAATGGCTCTATATACACTGGTCTTTCTTTGCTGTCCTGGAGAAAAAGTCTACTTGTCATTTTGTGACATGAGTGTCTTGATTACATGCTACAAGCATGGACTGAATCTTGGTACAGCCTATCCTAAAGATGCAGATATATAGCAAACATGACCTATAGCAGTTAAACCGTGCCATGTCATTCTATGATAATATCATTATTAGACAGAAAAAATGAGAAAACAGTCAATACACATAGTATTGTATTGTTGACAGTTTAATCTCCACTAGCTGCTTGAGATGAGGGAGTGGGTTCCTCTGTTGAGCATGAAGAAGGAAAAGAATCATTATAAAAGAAGTCATAATTATCTATGCTAGCTGAATAATGTGATGGCTATAGATATCTAATAATGTGTGGGATTAGAAACACCTGTAAGCCAGATGGATACTTGGATAGATATGTGTTGTATGAATCCTACTGTACCAAGATGCATACATTCAATATTGATAATGAACAATGGCAAATGTGGTGTTTTGGCACATTTGTATCACCGAATGCTTGCTAAATGTGACGGCAATGGAAGAGTGAAGGTATCCATCTAGCTATAGCATACGTAGCAAACCAGACTACCTAGGTAAACACTTTACTGACTTCAGAGTTACTACTGTGTGGCTAGAGAAATGAGTACACTTAAAAAAGTGTCAACTGAGTCGGGCTGTCAGATTACAAAAGTAGCAATCCGATTATCCCTCAAGTATCTACGGTTTATCTATGGTTGTACATAATGTGCTGTCATCATCAGTTTCGTATTACAGTCAGAGGCCTAGTGTTTTAGGAAGCAAGCATTAACTTACTATCCTACAGAACACAAGGTGTTCTGCAACTTCTGCAATCTTATTGCAGGTATAAAGGATTCTGTTTATCTTCAAGGAACCTCTGACCACCCAGTTATAGCCAATAACTGATGATAGTACTGTGCCTAGTTTATAAGTTGAGTCCGTGACATGAAATTGTGAGTACGAGAAAGGATAATGTCTAACCATTCTCTGATTCTTCTTCTGCTGTCATCAACCAGTCAACCATCCTCTTCATCTGTGGCAGAAATACACTCTTGCCTTTTGTGACATGAGCATCATTGTACCACTTTAGAATAGCCTGTTCTGTCAACACATCATCTGAAGAAACAGGAAAGCGTACATATGGCAGCTGATGCCAAGTAGGTGTGATATTGGATTAGTTCCAAACTAGATAGCAAGCTGGTAACTGTTTACTTGTATTCAAGATTGTGAATGATTTTTCTGAACTCTTTATCATGCAGGTAAATTAGTGTAAAGTAGTGTATCTGCCTCGCTTATTGAATGTAGTGTCTTGATGTCAGGAGCTGACCTGCACTAATAAACCCAGAGAGAACTCATGTCACGTTAGCTTCATTCCCAGGCTTTTATGGTTCGGTAGCGGAACCCTGCAATTGAGCCACGCCCTCTGGAGATGAGGCTAGGATCATGCATGTGTTTGCACTCAACAAGGTCTTTGTGAATCAGCCAAGCTACATATGTATGTGGGGTTAGACTGGACTGTATCTCCAGAACGCCGAATGATGGCGGTGTCGCCAATGGTTACATCATTGTTCTCTCCCTTCGCTAGGTACTCTTGTGGGGTCCAGCGACCGCCGTCCCGCCTGACCGGTTGCTATGCCTATGGCCGGTGTCAGTCTGACTAGAATTTTCACCATAACTGCATTTAAAAACCTCCATGCTCGAGGCAGATATAGCAGTATACATACAAAAGTCTTGTAAAAACTACATGTATAACAGTGTCAATGTTTTCTAAACAGGTGATTCTTGCTTCTCCGTGTCAGTGCCATATGGATATTCCGCATTAGGAGTGTCAGGTGAGTTTGCAGTTGCGGATAGATATACTTCATCTTTCATATTCAAGTTCTTCAAACCTAACTTATGATTTGACTACAGTAAAAAGAAATGAAGCCAAAAAATGTTTGATAGAGCAGTATAATAATGTAAAACCCACCTTAGTATTCAACAACTCTTCCTGAAGAGCTGTAACTCGTCTCTGTAAAACATTGATTTTTTCTTTGTTAACTACAGCTTCTACTCCCAAAGAACTCGCTTGTTGAACAGTGTGCTGGGTAAATATATTCTCGCCCAGAGGGTCTTTGTACAATGCTATCATCTGTATGAATGAACGACATCAACTAAACATTATTACATAATGATGAATACCTTAGGAACGAAAAGAAACACCAGCACCACAGTAGTGGCCAGTATCAAATGAGCATTTAATAGACCTTCTTGAAGATCATTATACTGACCAAGTAAAAGTGAGAATATTAGCATTTCAATCACAAGAATGGTCGTTAGATAGATCATGGCACTGATTTCTTTAGACTCATTTAAAACTGGAATAGCAACTTTCCGTATAAGAATAGCAAATACAAAAGCTGTTAGCTGAAGGATGACAAGGTAAGCAAAAAGGATAGTCACCCATGCATCACATTCATCAGGAAAACAACTGATGATAACATGTCTTGTCCTGATTCCTCGTTCCTGCAACAGTCGAATAATAACAAGTAATTTTATTGAATTCGAGAGATTTCAAACAACTGCTCTTTCAGTAACATTTTCTATGTATAGACAGTGAGTGCAACAAAGTAACTGACATCTCTCGAAGGCTGTCTGGAAGCATCTGGTTGTGTATAAGCTCGTGGTATGCACATTGGTATGGAATACCCAATGATTATTAGTAGAACAGAGATTCCAGCTAGCACAGCAATAATCAACAACAGGAACCAATCAGAAACTCGCTAGATGATAAAAGGGTACATTAAACAGTTAAATATCACATCAAGGTGACGGGTAACTCAACACACATGATACAAATGATGCTTCAAAGATTTGTGTGGTTTGGGCATTTCTGTCAAACATTTCAGGCAAATTATTTTGTGTACTTATGGGTCATAAACACTGCCAAAAACAAGTACCAAATATTCAGTCTATAGACTGGATGAGAGGTGACTGCAGTGATTTCAGCTAGCACTCTCTTTGATCTAGCTATAGCTAAACATTAATGGAGTTAAAAAATTGGGTTAGGACTTATGCATAGTAGCGTAATCACACTGAAACATCATCTTCATGTGTACCCGCCACCTATAGTCAGTATTGTCAATTTCTAACCTTCTTTTTGGCAGTTGGGTTACGAAAAATATAATAGATTCTCCAAATCTTAGCAATTATAGGACCGAGTGTCAAAGAAAATCCCAATGAGGAAAAAATAGCTATAGTCTATAGGAAGATAAGCAATACAGTAAAAAAATAATAATATGGTTTCTTTTGCATGTGTTAAATGATAGAATATGATGCAGTTCAAAGGGCATGTAGAGGTCATTAATTCACATAGTCAAAATCAATGCAGAGAATGACAAAAATTTAAGACGACTCGATAAGTTGCCATTGGCTATGAACCACAAATAAGCCTTTCCCAATAACGGGGAATGGAATGTAGTTAAGTGTTAATTAAACGTGAATTCACTTCCAGAGTCCCATTTAGCTCCTCCCAGCGGCTGTGGGAGTGATTGAGAAAATAGGCGAACTTTAGACAGCGTGTACTCTTACACCTTACAGGTACAAGTTTTAAACTGTAATTTGCCTATTCTTTACTATAAACTTCACACGCATTCTACGTTGACTACCAGCGCTGCTGTAGGGTACATAGATGCATGCTGTAGCGTTCACTTGTTTTTGTTTTACTTCACTAACAACAATGACTTGTACTAGTGTTATTCCTGTAATCAACTGTTGTTCAAGGTTACCGACACACCGCGCTACTGTGGCAGCTTCTTCTCGTCCTTGTCTCCGTTCTACCGTTGCCTACCGGCGCTAAACACTCTACATCGACAAAGCGGAACTGCTCGCACATGGTTGGTGCTTCCACAAGGCTGTGCTTCTTTCAGTAACGCGTTCATTCCAGTTATGTCTGGAATCAAGACAGGTATGTCTGGCATTGGTGTTTCGCCGTTCAACTAAATCACGATCGTGGTGATTCTAGTTCGTATTAATAGCCAGGCTTGTGCACTCGAAGTTACCCGATTTTGCAATAATAATCAGAACCCAGCTTGACAATGCTGAGCCCAAACTTCGTCCATTTTCTATATCACTCCCATACATTACAGCAGCAGAAAGACCCAAGAATTGATGTCACGATTAACTCCACCATACATTCCAATGGCTTATTGTGAAAGGCTTATCATAAACTTGCTGCAGATTACAATTAAATAGACATTATTTTAGTAAGAGGGCACGGAGCTACAGACTGTAAAAAAGAAACAGATATTACAGATTCTGTAAGTAGATGCTCATCATCATTTTCGAATTAGTAATGGTATCCACTTACATTGCACAAAATAATAATAATCACCTTACAAAATCCATCCCATATGACCTCGCTGGTAGTGGGAAGTACTGAAAAACATGTAGCAAGATATAACATCAAAGCTCCCACAATAGTGATATAATTGATATTGGGACTCGTCAGACGAACAATTCTGAAAAAAAAAATCATTAATCTTGAACTTAGCAAAAGAAGCATGAACAGGAACACATGAACAGGAACACATGAACAGGAACACTTGAACAGGAACACATGAACAGGAACACATGAACAGAAGGAGAGTGCAACTTTAGTGTAGAATCAATGACATACTCCTGCTATTACGATTCAATTTCAAGTATAATGCTTGTGTTGCTTAATTCATTACATTTAGCAAGTCACAAGAAATGCTAGCGACATTGACAGACAGCACAGTTATTACTTTGCCCATCAAGGCATATTGTTATTGTTATGGCATTAATATAATAGCATGTAACTAACTTTCTGTTTCTGAATATGATATTAAAGCACAAGCAGATGACTGCAATGATCACTCCAACGCAACTTCCTGTGTAAATAATTGCTACAACTATAGTGGAAATAGCTGAAATGATCTCAATCTCAATGCCGTCTGGTGGAACATTACCTAAAAATATGTAAACAAAAAAATCATAACACTCTTAATTAGCCATTAGTTTTATAGACAAGTATGATGCTAATGATCTCTTAATGTCCACCATGGTATTATTGACTGCATACATTATCTAGCTAATGATCTCTTAACGTCCACCATGGTATTATTGACTGCATACATTATTTAGCTAATGATCTCTTAACGTCCACCATGGTATTATTGACTGCATACATTATCTAGCTAATGATCTCTTAACGTCCACCATGGTATTATTGACTAAACATTATCTAGCTAATGATCTCTTAACGTCCACCATGGTATTATTGACTGCATACATTATCTAGCTAATGATCTCTTAACGTCCACCATGGTATTATTGACTGCATACATTATCTAGCTAATGATCTCTTAACGTCCACCATATGCATGGTATTATTGACTGCATACATTATCTAGCTAATGATCTCTTAACGTCCACCATGGTATTATTGGCTGCATACATTATCTAGCTAATGATCTCTTAACGTCCACCATATGCATGGTATTATTGACTGCATACATTATGTATGATTAAACCAAAACTAAACCATAGATATCCTAACCAGGATTGAAAGGTGACCTACATCACAAAGGATCGGTACATAGAAATTGCAACTTCATAGAGAAGAGTATCTGGCTAAGCTGAGGCTGTTTACTGCTCGATCATCTAAAGAACCTATCTGCTACTGTATTAGCTATATAGCATTATGGTGCTTGAACAAACCTCAGTGGAACTAGAATGGTCGAGGCTGCAGATCATGAGTGAGAGGTCGAATAATAATAATAATTATTATTATTTCGTCCACTAAATAACTATATGCATTGTGCAAGTGGAAAAGACAGCAAGCTGGTGGAACTGAATGGTTCTAAGCTACTTAGCAAATCCCAGAGTGACAAAAGCTACGTGCTGTGTATAGTTAAGTTGATTTCCTATGGGTCCAGTCAGAATGCAGTCAAAATTTATGAAAATATTATGAATTTATTTCCAATCCTGGTTAGTACACTACTCTAGTTTAGGAAAAGTGAACTGGTCATTCTCCTAGCTTTGGAAGAGTGGCCTGGAGAAGAGGTGTTAATAGGTACAGTGACTTACCATCCCAGACAGTGTCATTGCTTTCCCCATCAATATACACTATATTAAATTCCAAGTTATCAAGGGAGAAGTAGCCAAATTGAACCAGACTAATTCCACCTGAAACTGAAACACAATATCATTCATCACAAGTATAAGCAATAATATGTAGGTACAATTATAATGAGGAGCTTAGTATTCCAGGAAGCATACAATCATATAATAAATGACCAGCTATTGAGTGCAAAAAATTATATAGCCATAGCCGCCCATACCATACTTTGGAGGGTCTAAACTTAATAACCTGGATTTTACACATTTAATTTTGGTGCCCAGTGCCTGGTTCATGTATTATAGAAATAGTAAAGCAATTTCAGCAGAGTTAATGCTTGCCGATTCGGCAAATTCACAAAAAAACATCTCCAGTCAAAATTATCCACTATACGGTAGTACAGTGTACTTTCGTGTGGCTGTACAATAAATGCCTTAAGGAAGTTTCTGCAACATGTTGAGTGATATGAATTTTAGTCAGTACAAAGTTTTTAACTAAAAATGGTTTAAAAATCAATAGAAATTTAATTTTTAAACTTTGTTCTTGATCATCAAGGATACAACGATAGGTGCTCAAACTAAAGATGAATGCATTATCATAAGAATCAGAGTATTGATACTTACTGTTTCTATACTGCATCAGTCGCACTTGTTCTACTTCACGAATACCTTGTTGAGTAAATGTAACTTCACCCTACAAAATTGACATGATAATACATTGTGTGGGGTGTACCACCACTATCAGCAGTGCAATGTAATTGCATGCAAAACTATTAACAATCAGAGCCAAGAACAGTGTTTTAATGTACACAAAGTGAATTAACCAGTAAGTGATAAATCTGTGTGAGCTATAGCGCCATGATCAAGAAAACTGAAGGGCGCGTGATTCTAAGACTAATGAGATAGCTACAATGCTCAACAGTGCTTCCATTAGGCTCTAAATAGGGGTCCAACTCTGGCTGATCAATAAAATTGTAGAACTAGAGTTCTATTGAACACATGCCTGTGCATATGCCTAGCAGCTCAAGCAAGACTTACCAGCACTCTTCACAGGATTATAAATTCAGTGAACAGGGAGCAAAGAGTTTTAGTGGCAATTTTTGAGCAGCAAATGCAAACGGGTGTGTTCTTTAACGACACACATACGATGTACATAGACAAACTCAAACGCTTAACCCTCCCACATACTATGCATACTATACATAGGGTAATTGCAGTCTAATGAAAAAACCTCAATCCATTAGTGGATGCCTTGAAAATATCCTTGCCGCTAGGTAATGAGGGATGATACAATCTTGTGCAAAAAATGTGACGAAACTATTGAAGGCTTACTTACAGCTTGAGAATAAACAGGTTTAAGTTTAGTACCTGTTGTCTAATAACATAGTCTCCCACAGAGATATCTGTGTACTTTTAGCGCTACTGTCTATGCCGCTAAGCAGTAGAGATAATCATGATTCAAATGTTGGCTGCAATCAGCCTGAACAAACTATTGCATGTATCTTCGCTGTACTTTAGCAATATAACAGACAAGATATGTTTCGTACAGTCAGCAGAAACAATAGAATCATGTTATGTATATCTTACCGATGATCCAATAAAATTAGTTTCACTGAGGCTTCTTCTGATGAGACAAGCTGTGCTGTTGTTACCAAGTGCTGTGCTGCTGCTGTTACTGAACTCCTCCAGTGGAGCAGGAGATGAACCACAGTCCAATGTGTCATTGGTGTTGATCATGTTCATAGTTCTGTTGAGAGCTAGTGCCAATGTCCACACACTGTCATATGTGAGGGTCTCCACAAATGGACTGAAACTGATTTGTTGTAGACTTAAAATGTCGTCACGTGTCTGTTAGGAGTTATAAAGGTACAATAATTGTAAATCTAGAAATTTCACATTCATTTGCGTTAATCTCAATAGTGACAAATTTTAAAACAATTGGCTTTATTTTAGGCATAAGATTGACAGCTATTGGTACTGTACACACAGCGCAACTGTGTTGTTTGATGTACCTGTGCTTTTAACTAGAGTTAACAACAAAAACAGTATTTACAGTATCAACTTTCTACTGTCTTGTTTGTGACACTACATGTCCAAAATATGACCAAAATTCAGACCATTAAAACTTCATGTTTAATGTCAAGCATGTCTTATAGTCTCAATACTATTACAACAAGCTTGCTCACCAATTCTCCCACTGCATTGGTAGGCATGTTTTGAGCTACAGGGTACTGCTGTATAACCAGAGCTCTCTCCAGCATAGTTGCCAGCTCATCTTCAGAACAGTCAACATCACTAGTTGATCTCCACCACTCGTCAGAGTACCAACCATACAGTATCCAAGTAAAATCAGGATATCTCATACGATTATTACTTTGATATGCCTAAAAACAAAAATAAGTCCATTTCAATGTGTACCATCAACTTTCAAATAGCAAATATAAACTAGAATCGTATGGGAAGGAGAAGGAGCATCAAACACGGTTCTGGCTAAACGCCTGCTTGTTTTAATTGGAGAGGAGCAGGAAAAAGCATGGATGAATGCAAACATAGGAAATATTAAGCCACGACACACAAAAAGGCCTCTAGCTAGTTCCTAGTAGCAACAGTGCATGGAGACGGGCTTTAGTTCGGTCCTTATACGATCATGGTCAATCAGCAAATGTCTAAAAAATGCAGAGAGCTAGCTTCTGTTTTACTGAGCATCAGTGTTTACTCCTCCGTCTAGCTTGTCAATTGTGGTTTCAAAGAAAGTACAAACGCTTGCTTTGTCTACACACAAGCAGAATACTTTATACATGAATTCATCCTGAAGATATAATGCCTTACCTCACACAATAGTTGCCTTGCTTTGTTCTCATAACTATTAACAATAAATATTCTTGCATCTTCAGCCTGAATAACAAATAAGATACATATGCAGTAATGCTTAAATGCATACAATCAAGAAAGAGGGTACCATTTATTGGTTAATATAATTATTGTTTTGTTCAGCCGCTTATTTCCTGTCAAGTATATAAACACTCTCATTTGTCTCTTTATTATTAATTTTGATCAATGTGATCATATATTTTATAGTACGGGATAGGAAGCTGCACTTAATGGGGTGGTCGATGTCAATCTGTCGATGTGCAATACCCTTGACATCACATGGCGATTACATTTTCCGTGTATTTTCCGCGTTCCATGTATTGTGTTCTCTGTGTTTAAATAAACGGAAAATCTCTGATAGCACACCCAAGAATCTACCAAGAGCTTTGCCTATGTACACGGTCAAAGAACGGCTAGTTGTCTGGATATCCAGCCCAGTACACATTGTAGAGTATGTACCGCTGGTTTAGAGCCATTGATGCAGCCAGTATGGAGAATTTGTGTATACAAAATCCTGACCGAAGAGACGAGTTCGTGTCTATAGCGGATAAAGTATACTTCTTGGCAACGTACTAACCTTATTCAGAACACGCAGACAACTAATGGCTTTGTATTGGTACCAAAATCAATCATAATCTGCCATCACACTCACAAATCTTCTGTTTGCCGTGAAGTGCCAGTACTGGTATCCATTCAAGGCCAGTAATATGAAACAACGCATTCTTCACAATACAATAAAGGCACTAGAATAGGCCAAAAACTACACCGCGCTCGTCTGTTGCTAATTAGTAATCACTGCTACAGTGGAACACACGAAGAGAGTAGAAAAATGTGTTTTTGACATTTTGTTTCATATCTCAGGAAGTAAGTGTCTTATGATCATGTTGCAGGTACCATTATGATCCTCTATCCTTACTGAATGCAATGAACTATATGGTTTCTTGTCACATGACACACACATGAAACAATATGGCGCTCTTTAGAGGCATGTAGCAGAACACGTTTAGTTGGAGATCTCTGTAAGTGCTGGTAGTTAAGAGCTCATAATGGATATATGAACTGTCCTAATGTATACGTACCTTTGACCAACATCTCGGCACCCAGTCAGCGTTACTACAAAAGTGCGGTGCGAAAACTTGTTTTTGCGACCAGCCCCAACGTTAGGTTAGAGAACTCACGAACCTGCGGGAGTTAAGATGCAAAACTTGCTTGCTGGATAGCTTACACATTAATGATTACGAAAACACTTACCTTGAGCGCCTTCTTCGCTTCGTCGTGAATAGCGCAGCTCTTCCGTTCGCGAGTGCTGTTTTCTTGCCGCCATCTTGCGACTTTAATGGATTTTGTGATGTCAC